>BQNB010152046.1:0-15823 GCA_026074375.1 Tanacetum coccineum | reverse complement strand
TTGGAAGCTCATGGTGCTGAAGTATCAACTGAAGATGCAAATCATAAGTTTCTTAGATCTTTGCCCCCAGCATGGTCCAATCTGGCAATGACAATGAGAACTAATCCAGAGATTGACAATTTATCTATTGATGATTTGTACAATAACCTTAGAGTTTTTTAGCAAGAAATTCAAGGTGCTTCAAAAACATCTTCAAATGCTCAAAATGTTGCTTTTGTTTCACAAAGCAAAAATAGCAGGAAGGAGAGTTCGCGTGGATGGAAAAACACCTGTTGGTTTTGACAAAAAGAAGATTGAATGTTTCAATTGTCACAACACTGGTCACTTTGCTAGGGAATGTACAGCAAAGGGGACACATGATGGAAAGAAGAAGAGAGACTCATTTTATCAACATCAAGAAGCTAGGAAGCAAGAGAAGAATCAGATGGGTTTGCTGACAATGGATGATGGGATTGTCAATTGGGGAGAACATACTGAAGTTGAAGAGACAAATCATGCACTTATGGCTATCAGCTCAAGCAATGAGGTAACTTTGTGTTCTAAAACTTGCATTGATTCATACAATACTCTTAAACTACTGTGTGATGAACAAATGAATCAGTTAGGTCTTTAATCAAAGGGGGGATGTATCAAGAAGTCAAAAATACTTGCTATAAAAAAACAGTCAAGCTGTTAAGAAATACTAGAAGCTAACTTGTACTATTCAAATACATGAACTTCTCTAATGAAAAGCTTACATTTCAGGATAAGGAAAATATATGAAAAAGATGAAAAGACTTAAAGATATAGGAGAATTGGAATGAAAGCTCCTGTGTTCAAAGAAAAGGAACAATTGCAGAAAATATTAGAATTCATGATGGAAGATTTTCAAGAATCTTTTGGGGAGATTATTGATTCTGGAATGAGTTCAAATGTAAAGTTGGCTTAGGATTTGAAATACAATCAAACAATGAGGTTCTAAGTTATGAGGAAGAAATGAACTTTTCTGTTTTTAAGTGTTCAAAAGAGGATTCAATAGGAAAACCTTTGTATAGTAGATTTACAAAGACTAATGATTTTAAAGGTGTTCCACATCCCTTAAGTGGAGATTTTATATACTAAAAACCACAAGAGGAAAATTTATGATTCTTTGTTATGTTTATGTTTAAAAAAGGGTCCTCAAAAACCTGAAATTAGTGACTCAGGTGACAATCCTTCTGAGCATTCTACCTGTCAATCAAATGACAGTGAAGGATCTTGTGAAAATACCTATGAACTCTCTTTTGAGACTGAATCAGAAAGTATAAGTGTACCAAATGAGATGTCTACGTCTAGGTTGGTGATAACTAATGAAAAAGTTGTGTCTGAATTACAAGAAGTTGAACCTAGTTGTGCAAAACACGTAAAAACTCCTAGGCAACCACTCAAAGATTAAAGAAACACATAGTTAAATTGGAAGAATTGGAATGATAGATGGAAAGAGATCTAGTGGAAGGTTACTTTTTCTACAAAAAAGAAATGTTCTTTGTGGTAGTCTAGTCATTTGATAAAGATGGTGAATATTATGAAAAGCAATATGGCAAGGGAAGCTGAGGGTTAAGAGGGTTGTTAATACTGGTAATTGGATGGAAAAACCAGTCTGGACAAAAGCTAACAGGGTCAATCACTCAAATAAATTTGTTCCTAAATCAGTACAACTTAATGCTGGTAGGCCAAATTTTAATTCTGTTAGGCCTAATATTAATACTGGTAGGACAAATATTAATTCTGTTAGGCCTAAAGTTAATCCTGTTAGTTCTAATGTTAATACTGTTATATCTAGACCAAACCAATACCTCACAAGACCCTCAAACAGTTTTTTGTCCCAAAAGACCACAGTATGAATCAAATAATCAAAGAACGGGATTTTTCAAAATCGCATTCATCTGTAAGAAGAAGCCTTTGCAAAACTACAACCAAATGTTCATTCTAATGCTGTAATAGGAATTTGGGGATCTGCTGTTAAGACCTCAGCAAGTTATAATTGGAGGAACTCTAGACCAAACTTCCATTATAACAGTGGATCCCGACTTTTATTAGAACTGTGAATGCTAAAGGTCCACAAGGGCAGACCCAAGCCTGCAATAAGGCCTGGGGTCCTAAGTGAGAATATTTCTCTTTTTTATGTGCAGGAACATCACCGGAAGAAATTGGTAGATAGAGGTATACTATGATAGTGGATGCTCAGGGAAAATGACACGTAACAAGGATCAACTGGAGGATTTTGAAGAATTCAATAGGGGATATGTTACCTTTGGACGGTTAGCAAAGGCTAACATATCTGGTAAAGACAAAATATGAGTTGAGTAATTTAGATTTTTGAACAAGAGTATCCTTTTGTAAAAGAATTTAGGGCTATTTTAAACTTTTCTATCAATATCCACAAATATGTGCATAAGCTAGCACAAGGTTCTTTCTACCGAAATGAATGTCTGTTGTGTCTTCTGACTTTTTAGATGCTGTATGAATATCAGAACTTTTAAAGGGTCCCTAGACACCAAAATATGTACAGTTTTGATAGTGAAGACACTACTCCTACAAAAGGTTTTTGCCTGTTTGAATGCTTAAAGCCACATCTGATGAATCTAAATTATGGCTATAGAAGGTTAGGTCTATCATTTTAAAACCCTAAACAACTTGTGAAGGGAAACCTTGTCGAGGTCTACCTTTCCAAGGTTTTAGAATATGACCATACATGTGTTGCCTGCCATAAAGGCAAACACAAGGGCCTCTACAAAGCCAAGTTAGAAAGATTATCACTGAGCCACTACACAACTTGCATATCGGATTCTTTTTGGTCCATACTTCTGTGGAAAAGATTAATCATGCAAGTTTATTGCCTTGTAATTACTCGATGATTGTACCAGATTTAGTTGGGTATTCTTTTTGGCCTAAAAGCTGAATATGGCATTTTTTCTTTCTAGACCTTTATTAGGCAGTGATTGAAAAACCAGCTTAGTTCATAGGGTTAAATATTAGATCAGTTTAATGGCACTGAATTAATTTAAGAATAGAGATAAGCTTGAAATTTTTGTGGTAAACCAATGGAATAAAACAAGAGTATAGTAATGGCAGAACTCCACAACAAAATGGAGTTGCTGAAAAGAGATGAACAAGAACCTAATTGAGGCTGACTAGAAACTTATTTCTAGCAGATTTCTCTCTTACCAACTACTTTTTGGGCAGAAGCAGTTAGTACTGCTTGCTATATTTTTAATAGGGTAAGAGTGACAAAACCTCAATAAACAAAAACTCAATATGAGCTTTTGTGCCAAACCAATTATTAGCTACATAAGACCTTTTGGGTTGTCTGTTACATTCTAGATACTCTTAGTGTGTTGGGCAAAATTTGATGGAAAATCTGATGAATGATTCTTAGTTGTTACTCTCTAATAATAGCAAAGCTATAGGGTTTATAATTTAGTAACCAAAAGAGTAGAATAAATCTGCAAGTTAATTTTCTTGACGAGACTAAACCAAATGTCAAAGAGTATGATAATAGATGGTTGTTTGATTATTGACTTTCTACTGATTCTATGAACTATATACCTGTATCTTTGGAGAATCAAGCTAACCCACATGTAGGTACTTCAGAGAAAACTAACAATGCAAGTACTTCACAAACTCCAAATTCTAATGCTTCGAAGGAAAAAGATGAGGATGTAGAACTTATTGTTGTACCTTCAGCTGTACCGATTCCTGAAAAAATAGTTGACTCAAGGACATCTTCCACAAAGTCAAAGAAAGAGAGATCTGACCGTCCCTCGGCAAGAGGAGAGAAGGTTTCCTCGCTGATACTTTAGAAGATAATCCTAAGATTCAAGCTTTTTTAGAAGAGAATTGGAAACAAATTGCCCTAAAAAACATTTAGGACGTCCCTGGGAAAACAACTCTACCAGTATACTTCAGTTAATACTGGTAGTCAGATAGTTAATACTGGTAGGCTTGATCATGATGATTCATCTATGCCAGAGCTCGAATCTTCACTAAGTCTTGGAGTCAGGAGAATTTTTGATGAGGCATCTTATGATGAGGAGGGTGTGATAACTGACTTCAATAGTCTTCCTACAGAAATTGAAGTCAGTCCTACTCCTACACTTAGGATTCATAATATTCACCCAAAAAGTCAAATACTTGGTGATCCTAAGTCAGCTGTGCAAACTAGAAGCAAAGTGCAGAAAAAATCAGGAGCTCATGCTCTTCTCAGTTATATTCAAAAGCAGCAAAGAAACAATCACAAAGATCAACAGCATTGTTTGTTTTCCTGTTTTCTATCTCAGGAGGAACCTAAAAAGATTACTGAAGCTTTACAAGATGACGGTTGGGTTCAAGCCATGCAAGAAGAACTGTTACAGTTCAAGCTACAACAAGTATGGGTTCTTGTAGATCTTCCTTATGAAATGAAGGTGATTAGTACAAAGTGGGTCTATAGAAATAAAAGATGATAGAGGTGTGGCCCGTCAAACCCACCCCAACCCCCCTTGGTGAGGAATAAAGCAAGATTGGTGGCCAAAGGGGTACACAAGAGGAGAAGGTTATTGACTATGATGGGTTTTTGCTCCTATGGACATGAATAGAAGCTATAAAGGTTTATTTTAGCCTTTGCCTCATTTATGGGGTTCATAGTATACCAAAATTGATGTAAAGTGCTTTTCTGTATGGCATTTAGATAAAGAGGTTTATGTCCCACAACCTCCTGGTTGTTGATCCTGATCATTCCTACAAAGGTTTATAAGGTGGTCAAAGCTTTGTATGCGACTGCATCAGCTCCTAGTGCTTGGTATGCTACTTTTTAAACATTCCTAGAAAGCAGTTACAAGAGGGGCACAAATTGACAAAACTGTATTCATTAAAAAGGGACAAAAAGTAGATCATGCTGGTTTTCAAGTGTATCTGTTGATGATACTTCATTTTTGGTTCTACCTAACAAAGTCTTGGTTTTTTGTGATGAGTTTGAAGCCTTGATGGAAAAGCAAATTTCAGATGAGTTCCATAGGTGAACTACATTTTTTCTTAGGTCTAAAGTCAAACAGAACAACGGGAGGAATCTTCATATCTCAGGACAAGTAATGTAGATGAGATACTAAAATTTGTATCTTGTAAATTTGAAAGCTTATGCAATAAACAACCATGGAGACCAAGGTGCCTTCTGTGACAAAGGATGAAAAGCTATTGATGTCGATGTACACTTGTACGATCATGATGGTTCCCTCATGTATTAACTGTCCTCTAGACCTGATTAATGTATGTAGTTTATGTTTGTTCACGTTTTCAGGATACTCCAAAGACTTTCCTCATCTCAATTGCTGTTAAGAGAATCTTCTTTTTTTTTAAGTATCTTAAGGGCAAATCCAAACTTGGGCTTATGGTATCCTAAGGAATCACCCTTGACTTGGAAGCATTCTTGATAGTGATTATGGTGGTCCAAACCTTGATTGTAAATCCACATAAGGTGGGTTTGTCAATTTCTTGGACAAAACTTTTCTTATGGCAATGTAAGAAGAAACAACAGAATAATAGTGGCTACTTCAACAACTGAAGCTGAATATGTAGCTGCTGTGGATAAGTGTTGTGGGTTCAAAATCAATTACTGGACTATGGTTTCAATTTCATGAATACCAAAATCCACATTGACAACGAAAGCACAATCTGCATTGTGAAGAATCCAGTATATCATTCCAAGACAAAGCACATCGAGATACGTCACCACTTTATAAGAGATTGTTATGAGAAGAAGCTCATTAGTGTGGAGAAAATTCACACAGACCTTAATGTAGCTGACCTATTGACTAAACCTTTTGATGGGACCACGGTTGTAATTAACTTGGTGGTTCAGCATTGGTATGATACTACCCATAGCTACATTTAAAGGAGGCTTAGTTGTATAGTTTGGTTTATCTGGTTGGTAGCTATAGTAGTCATTTAATACTGTTTTTTTGTTAGTTCATATTAATACTGGTAGTTAAGCAGTATTAATTCGGGTAGATTATTTTCATTAATTCTGTCTATACACTCTCTTGGCAAACAGGTTTTCTTTGTTTCAAACTAATTTGTTTTTGTAGGCATAGCATGGATGTGCAGATGAAAGGCAGGTGTGATAAGGTTTTAGCTTTTGTACATCTTCAGTACATACTTAATTTTGGTTGCAAAAGAATTAATTCGGGTTGATTCTTAATTAATTCTTTTGACCAAAATTAAGTCATGGGTAGTGTAATTTTTATACTGGTAGGTTATTTATTATGCTGGTTGCGGGAACTTTGGACTTTCTTCTGTTTATTCATTGTATAATGTTACCGTTAAGGATTTTTATGGCGTTTATTATCGTTTCTCAGAGAAAGCTATATATGTAGATCAAAGTTTGATTTCTTTTCATACTTATCTTTATATTGCTATCTCCTTTTTCGCAATGTAAAAAATCTTCTTTTAATTTTATAACGAAATAGGCAAGCGTCCTGTTACCAGACTATAAACCTCACTCCGGCTTCAAAACCCAAGTAAACATTCATCCCTCTTATTGATACGGTTGTCTCATGGCCCAATTAAAATATTGTGACAAACACAATCAAGTGGGGTTTTTGCGCAAGCCTGACGAAAGTGCAGGGTTTGCTGAGATAGTAGATTTTCTCCGAGGTTTTCCAACACTCAGGTATGCCTTAACTTCTATCCAACTATCTATGATTCCCGTGTGTAAACGTTTTGGCGACTCTATACCAATACTATAGCTGATGGGACGATAGAAATACATGCAAACCTTGATACCATCGGGTACCAATCACTGAGGCGTTCTATTAGAAGTTACACTTCTAATTAGTAGTGCCGCAGGGATTACAATGTTGCCAAATGATGATTTTTTTTGAGGGCACAATACTAATCCAGCGAATCATTCTTGGGGGGCCAAATGGGGGATCCTACTGATGGACCTTCACCTTTTGGAAAAGTTTTTTCACACACCAATGGAGATATTTAGTCCCCTATTTTGCAATGTATAGCTCTAAAAAGTGGTGGATGGATCAAATTCGGTAGCAATATTGCTACTGCTTTGATTTTGTCTATCCAATGTTGAGTTATAATTTTTCAAAACTTATTTTTGATGGTATGGTGGCAAATTTGAAAAGTAAGATGAAGTTTTTGTTGTATCCTCGTTTTCTGTAACTGATTTTGAATATTCAAACAGAAAACAAACACCTTTATTTGGCTGTGACCCTGACCAAAAAGATCTTTGGGAATATGAAAAGGGGTTTTTCGACGGGGCACAAGACTTTATTGCCTGCTATGTTACTTGTTGCTACTACTAATCCAAATGCATGGTCAAGAACATCATGCTATGAATCAATCTCAACCCCATCATCATCCACACCTCCAGTACCATCCACATCATCACCTCCAGTACAATCTCCACCACCTATCCATGCACCCATACCTACACCTACACTATACCTAAACTTGAACCTGCACCATATTGAACACACTTTGGGAGCCATCTCCTGTCCACAACACTTTCACCCCCACAAGAACAGGCTCACGAACAAATGACTATGGATGATTTACTTCAAGTAGTTCCTCAGTTGATATCAAAAATTGACAGCCTGGAAACGGACCTTCAAACAAACCAAGCTGACAATGGGGAATGCACTTGTGAAGTTAGTCAAGAAAGTGAAGAAGCTGGAAGGGTTTTTGAAATAGGTGAAATATGGTTTTTATCGACTCTGAAAAGGAAGAAACCTTGAGGCTTTTAGGGAGAAAATCAAGATGATCCTCTAGCTTCTTTGGTACAAGGACTGCTTACTCCTTCAATGACAAAAGTAAATGCTTCAGGGGAAGAACAAGTGGAAGACATAAGTCCTAATACTCTTGAAGCAGCCAAAACTCTCTCAAGGGTTGCCTCTTTAAAGCCAAAGTCCATAGATAAGGGAAGGAGATATAAGAGAAGAAAAGAGACTAAGGGAAAGAAGGTTGTCTCAAGCTTGGTTTTTCAAGAAGAAGTTGATACTGGTGCTAAAGAAGTTAATACTGCTGAAGGAGTTAATACTGGTAGTATTAAACTTGTTACTGTTAGTGAAACAAGGAGTTACTGCTAGTGCTAAAAGGTCTAGTCATTATCCTGATAAAGGCCATAAGAGCAGGAAAAGCTCCTATGATCATTGAAGGAAACTCCTAAGAAGTCAAAATGAACAAATTTTACAGGAGGAGCTTAGCCTTGCTGAAAGCAATCAGATTGGATACTTTTATAGAAGAAGAGGTGGCTAAACAAGTTACATTTGGAATTCTCCTCCTAGCACACAAGAATTTTGCGTAGAGAAGAATTAAAATGTGCAAAAAAGAAAAGAAGAGCTCAAGTTCAATTTGAAGCTCAACATTACACAGATGAAGATTAAGATTATTTAAATAGAGCAAAGATGAAGCTAATGGCAGAGTTGTCAAAAAAGCATGGATATGAAGTGACTTAACAGGAGCTGAAGATTTGCAAAGGAGATGGTTGATCTAATTAAATCAAAGGAAGAAATATTTTGCGAGGACTAAAGAGCCAAGAGCTAAAAGAAATAAGCCCATTGAACCCAATCACAGCTAAAGACATATATGGATGAATTACTTGAAGAATCAGGGGACATGGAAGTTATCTCAGCTGAAGAATTTGAGTTTTGAAGAAGTTAAGGAAGAATTTGATAAGCTAGTGAAACAGGTTGAATCCTTTGCACCAATAAACTTTGAAGCCACTAAAGCTAGTTTGAAAAGATTTGGTGAAGAGCTCCAGGCAAAGACTACAAAAAGACTGAAAGATGATGAAGCAAAGGATGCTGAGCCAGCCAAGAAGTCTAGAAAAAGGAGAAAACAGATGGCAAGAAAAATAAAAACAAGGCATTACATAAGACCTTGATAAGGTTGATTTGAGATTCAGATGAAGTACGCGAACAAGAAGTTCTGTCTCAGGTACTAACCAATTCCATATTAATTCCCTGTTCCACACTTCGCGTTGCTATGAAGTACAACTAGTATAGCTACTATAAGATCATCAAGCCAAGGAGAAAAAAGGATTGTTACCAAATAGTTAGGAAGATGGAACTGAATACAGTGTACATTAATTTGGCGCTATGCTGAAGGATTATCTGAGCTGATCTTTACTGACGTTATATTTGAATTGTATATGATCTGATATGGGGATGGATGGGAGCCAGAGATGAGTAGAGAAGGTATTTTAGAAGTATTTAAAGAATATGTTTGAAGAACCTCTTAGTACAGATCCTATTTGGAGTTTGTTAAGTCAGCAAAGGATCATAAGTTGGAGATATTATGATACCTGTAGAGTACACTGTTTAAACTTGGAGTCAATGGATATATATATGTTAATTGAAAGAAAATATCCTTTATCTGCTGAGATATGCAAAACTATGCTAAATAAGAAACTTCAAGGAGGAAAACAGATAGGATTGCCTATAAAATGTTGAAATGATGGAAAAAGCAAGCTGGTTTAGGACAAGTAGTGAAGTTTGAAGAGTTAGTAGTCTAGGATGGAGATTAAGAAGGGATTAAACTTGGTGGGAGGTGAGTGCTATGATATGTAATAAACACAACAACTGTATCATTTGCAACTCTGTCTATGCACATAAGGGGACTGGCTTATTCCAGGAGCAAAACGGCTCGGGTAAAGACTTCTCAAATCCGTTCTATGGTTGACAACATGCAAATAAGTTGTATGGTTTTCAACTCCACCCATATCTGATTTAAGTGAAGAGTTGTAGCCCACAAAGGTTTATGGTTTGTGGTAAAGGCTGGTGCTAAACCATAACTAGTCTATAGATTATGGCTTATGTAAAGTACAATTTTATAAATCCATATTTTGATGGTTGACACGTTATCAAAAAGTGGATGGTGTCACTCAACAAAAGTTTCATGTACAAAGAGTTGACATGTGTTATCAATCTACCATGGAATTTACCCTTTTCTAGGTGCCAAAGGATTAACTAGCCTGGCAAAGACTAAGGTAAAGGCATATCAAATCCGTTTATGGCTATAATGGTTGCCAAAAAACCCATATGGTATTCAACTCACCAATGTTTAATGTACTGAGAGTTGAAATGGTTTTTTCAGTAACCATGACATGCACCTTTTGGTGGCCAAAGGATCTGACTACTCCCAGAGTGAATGGATAAATGGTAAAGAGACATCAAATTCCATTTAAAAATTTTCATTGATTCCACATCTCACAGAAGTTAACAACCTGGAAGTGAATGAGAATAGACTGAACTATATGATTTGATGTTACCATATTGTCAATGTTGCTGATAGGACGGATTGCTGAAGAATTTTGAAGAATAGTTGCTGGCAAAGATTAAAAGGAGATGACTTTGTGGTATGCAGATCAAAGAATTAACATTGAAGAAATTCTATTTACAACATCCTCAAAAGCTTAATTTATTTAAAGTAAAAAGATCAAGAATGTATTGAAAGAACTGAAGTTCACAATTGTGAAGATCAAGTTAGGGGAGGATTGTGGGAAATAGGATTGTAAAAAGACTTTAATACTTGTTTAGTATAACAGTTAAGTCTGGTTAGTAATAGTTAGTTCTGGTCGTATAGTTGATACTAGCCCGAGTTAGTCTATGTTAAGTATGGCTAGTACTAAAGTTAGTACTGGTAGAGTAGCAGTACTGGTCATATTTAGTCTAAGTCTGTTCTTGTTATTAAGTCTGTTTATGTAACAGTATAGTAATGTTATCTTAGAGTCATATCTTAGGAGATATTTTAGGAAGGATATGTATTATTCTTTCACACGTTGTAAAGTCCCATTAGGGTTTCCTTGGTGTAAATAAAATGGAACTTAAGGCACAATACTTGTACGTGATGACAAATATCAATAGAAGCATAGAGGCTTAATAGCAAATTAGTTTTATTGTATCTTCTTAATTCTTGTGTTAAGATTCGCTTAACACTTGATATTCATATAGTCAGTGTTCTACTCACATTGAATTGATTTGGATTTATTCAAGTTAGCTATCGTCTTACAAAGGCTAATCGGATCTTATACCAAGGACCTACACTAAGCATTTTTAGTGGGAGTTTCCACTGTCACAATTCTTCTACTATTATCTCTTCTTCTGTTTTCTTGATTTCTAGGAGCTCTACATTATCTTGCAAAGTGACCATTTTTATGATAATTGTAGCACTCCACTTTAGACATGTCAAATCCAACTCTTTGACAATTTACATCCAACTTCCTGCATGTCCTCTTGATGAATCTCTTAGCTTTAATTGTCAGCATGGCCATTTCCCATTGTAATTTTTTCCATTTCTTCTAGGTCATCAGGATCAATTTGTTCTAAATCCTCTTGTGTAAGTTGAGGAGAATTTGGCTGACTAGCTAGGAAAGCACAGATCACAACATCACTAAGGTTATCTCCAGATGTAGGATTACTTTAAGTATGAGAAGCACTAACTCCATAAGCAGTGTTATCTGCTTCATTTGTGCTCTCTTGCTGTTGCTGATAGTGCTGTTTGGTAAGAGGACACAAAGCCACATTTTGTGGATTTTTGCTTGTACTTGATTAAGTCAGTTTCATATCTTCAAGTGTTGTAAAAGGGGGGTTTCCCAAAAATTTTCCAAAGTGATGGTTTCTACTTTTCTCTTTGTTCTCTAGATCAAAGTATGAGTCTTCATTTACAGATGGGATGACTCTCAACATTTTAAGTTTATGTCTCTTGTGTAATATCACTTCACCTTGAATCTCCAACTGACTAATAAGTTTTAGCACATATCAAAAAGTTTTGATCCGTTGTTTCTGAACTTGATCCTGCAAAGTTCTCATATTGTTGATTGAGTAGAGTTCTCTAAACTTTTTTGGATTCTTTGTTTCCTCCATATCTCTTCTCTATGGCTTCCATGAGCAATTTTGCATCTTTATATAAATGAAACTTCAGTTGATCCTTATTTGGGAGTGCAATCAACAGAGTTCCTCTAGCTTTCATCTCATTCCTCATGTCTTGCTTTTCTTTTGCAGAAGTAGGTTCATATTCCTGCTCAACTTCTCTAACAGTTCTCTTCAGCACTTTGTTACCATTCAGAATTACTTCCCAAAGGGAGTAATTAGTCTTGAAAAAGTATTGTTCTATCCTCATTAACCAGAGACCATATTCCCTAGGGTTGAGGATAAGAAGTCTTGCAGTCAGAGTTGTAGAAGTAGTTCCTGCCTCCATCTTATCACTGAGAAATAGATCTAGTATATATTGTTTGTTTCTTCTTATTCAAAGCTTAACAACAAGCTCTGATACCACTTGTTGATACCCAATGAAAAGATTTAAATCCTTAGCTTGATGTAGGTTTTAGTATCCTGGGATAAATCTTAAGATATAAGATTGAAACTTTGAGAGTATGATATAAACTATGCGACATCTGAGTTTATTATCCACTAAGAAGAATAATAGTATATGTGTATGGCAACAGCCCCCACCCACCCACCCCCCACAATTTTATTACAACCAAAACAAATAAGCTGGTCAATATATTAATACGGGGACACCTTTAATAGTGTTTGGGTTTACAACCTTGAAGCTATGACAATGACTCATTTTTGATACATGAATTCTATACCCTAGGACCTTCTTTTATACACTAGGGAGTCCTACAAGACTTACAATACTTTCCGAAGATATCATGATCTTTTAAACAAATAACTTTTACATATCTTTTACAAAAATAACTCAATACTTATCTTCGTAAGTATTCTTGTTCTCCAATTCTTTCTCTTATCTTTATCCATCTGACAGTAGAAACTTTTCTAAGCAGTTGTAATCTTTCAGCAGTTTAAACCAGCAACATTAACTTTTGAACTAGCAGCACTAACTAAGCACAAGAACATTAACTACTTAGAAATTTATTCTAACAGTACTAACATATACTAGCAGTACTAACTTTTGTACTAGCAGTAGTAACTACTTAGTATATTTTCAGTCTTCATCTTTGAGCAGTCTTAATTCTATCTAGCAGCAAGTAACGTTATACATAATTAGTACTAATTTTTAATAAACAGTAGTAAATAGCAGTATAGTAACTTTTATACTACCTAGTTACTAAACTACTTAGCATAATTTTCATTAGTATTACCAGCAGCACTAAGTTATGCTTGACATCACTAATATATACCTGAGCAGTAGTAACTCTAAGAACCATTTTGAAGTCTTTTAAACCCAACATCGAATCTCATAGTTGTAGTCGCTCAACAACTCTAACCACCTTCGTTGTCTCATGTTTAGCTCCTTCTGATCAAGAATGTGTTGCAAACTCTTGTGATCAGTGAACATGACGCACTTCGTACCATACAGATAGTGTCTCCACACCTTCAAAGCAAACACTGCATCAAGCTCTAGGTCGTGTATGGTATAGTTCTTCTCTTGAACCTTAAGTTGGCGAGATGCGTAAGCTATGACCTTCTCCTTTTGCATCAAAGTTCTTACTTCCCTCGGGTAAAGCCAAAATCGGCACACTACACAATTTCTGTTTCAACAGCCGAAACGCAACTTCTCCTTTTCTCCCCAATCAAACTTCATGCTTTTCTGAGTCAACTTAGGCATAGGTCTAGCGATTTTCGAGAAACCTTTGATAAATCATCGATAGTAACCGGCCAAACCTAAAAATTAACGAATCTCCGTTGGTGTCTTGGGTGATGCCCAATCCTGATGACTAATCTTAGATGGCATCAACTGTAACACCTCACTATCAATACACGTTCTGACCTAGAAAAGAAATTGTACATACGTTTTGACAGCCAAAATCGCACTTTAAAAACTTGGCATACAACTCCTCCTTCTTAAGTAACCTCAGAATTAACTTATGGTGCCCTTCATGCTCCTTTATGCTCTTGGAATAGAGTAGTATACCAAAATATTATCGATGAAAATGACCACGAACTTAATTTTTACACACCCGATTAGTCAAATCCATGAATATCGCTGGTGTGTTGGTCAGTCCAAATGGCATTACTTAAAACTCGTAGTGACCATAGCGAGTCCTAAATGCCGTCTTTAGGGTATCCTCTTCACGAACTCTGAGTTGGTGATAACCAGACCTCAAGTCAATCTTAGAGTAGACAATAACCAGACCTCAAGTCAATCTTAGAGTAGACAATCCTTGCAGTTGATCAAACAAATCATTAATTCTCGGAACTGGGTATCGGTTCTTCACAGTAAGTTTGTTTAGTTCATGGTAGTCGATACACATCCGAAAATATTCATATTTCTTCTTGACGAATAAAACCAGAGCTCCCCAGGGTGAGGAACTGGGTCTTATAAATCCCTTGTCAGAAAGTTCATGCAACTGAGTGGATAACTCTTGCATTTATGACGGTGCTAAACGATACGGGAATCGCGCTACAGGTGCAGCACCAGGGACTAAGTCGATTTGAAATTCAACTTGTCGAGTAGGTGGTAATCCAGGTAAGTCTTCTGGAAAGACTTCTGGAAAATCCCGTACAATAGGCACATCCTCAAGTCGCTTCTCTTTTGACTTGTCATCAGACTTCTTTGCCGTAACTTATGCTAGGTAAACTTGGAAACCCTTTTGGATGTACTTCTGGGTCTTGGTGCACGAGATGATATTCAACCTCGACTTACATCCACCATTACATCCATCGCCTTCGATTATGAATACTTTGTCTCCATAGGGAATACAGACGATTCTTTCGTCACAAACGATCACCACGTGGTATTTGGACAACCAATCCATACCAACGATGATGTCAAAACTACCGAGTTCTACAGGCATTAGGTCAATGTCGAACGGATGACCTAGTAGTCATAACGTTCAACCTCTAAGTATCACATTAGTTTATGAAATTCTTCCATCAACTAATTCTACAGCATAACTAGTGTCTAAAGTGGATGGGATGACATCAAGCAAGGTACTAAAAGTAGTCGACACAAAACTCATATCGGCACCCGAATCAAACAACATGGTAGCATATCGACTATTGAGAAGGAACGTACCCGTGACGATGTTAGAATCTGGGTTAGATCCTCCTCCTCCGATTACATAAGCTCTCGCCTTAGCTTCAATATTCCCAGTCTTATTTCCTGTCTTATTCCCACGGTTCTGGTTTCTCAACTTGGGACACTCATTTCTATAGTGTCCTTGTCTTCCACACTTATAGCAAACATTTCTCGTTTGATTTCCAACCAGGGCCCTTTGAGGGGTAGCAGCAACTACGGTTCTATAGTCCCTAGTCATGTGACCAACCATCTTGCAGTTACCACACTTCACCGTACACGACCCTTCATGGTGCATTCTACACTTGTTGCAGTATAGCAAGGCTCCAACATACCATGTTCTTTCAACATTATTCCCGACAGTATAAGCTCTTGCTACAGTCTGACCATTAACATTTTGCCTCTTAAAAGGTTGTTGTTGTTGTCCACGGTTGTCTCTTGAGTTACTGTCAAACCTCATTTTGTTCTCAGCATTCTTGATAGCATAACCCTTCAACTTCTGGTCCATTAAGTTGTTAGCAACACGAATTGCATCCTGTAGTCTAGTAGGTTCAGCAGCAATTACATTCCCTTGAATGTTATCCGGAAGACCTCCAATGTACTTCTCAACATTATCATTCTCTTTCGAGACCATCTTAGTGCACAACAGAGTTAACTCTTGGAACCTCTGGTTGTAAGTAGCCAGGTCATTACTCTTCACTGTCAAGTTTTACAATTCTGTTTCCATTTTCTAGATTTCACTCATAAGACAATAAACCTCAGTCATTAGCTTCATGAGTGCCTTTCACATCATGGCATAAGCAGCATCAACTCTAACTGTCCTTTTGTGGGA
>BQNB010152045.1:0-13052 GCA_026074375.1 Tanacetum coccineum | reverse complement strand
AACTCCGATAAAGTAATAACAGTGTTGGTCTTTTGGTACAGTTCACCTTGCCATAAAACCATTTGATAAAATCCACCGAGGTACTTGTGACATAACTATTAAAGTTTTTGTACCTCAATTGGAGCAGAAAAGCTCCCCCTCAACATGTGCGTCGATTCATAAAAATGTTTAGCACATGGAGGATGGAGTGCACACTAAAGTCATTAACATCACATTTTAATCATATTTAATATTTAAATCACATTCTCTCCCCTGATCAAAATTTCAAACCCTTTGAGATTTAGGATCTCAATTCATTTAAATATGTTAGAAAATTTAGGAGAAAATGTGGTCTGATTAAATATAAGCCGATATTGGAACCTATATATGCTACCCCTCAATTAATGAGGGATTATGTTAGTGTTAGTTATAATGAGTTTATAAATGATTTGGAGTTTAACGAGAAACTCAAGAAAATATCATAAACTGACACATAACACTGATTACCACATTACTTATTGACGTACAAGATTATGTATGAGACATGACTTGAAATGTTCAAACCGAAAGTGGCACAATCATTTTGTCTATGTTAGCAATTTGTAGTCCATTTTGATACTCTCCAAATGGAAGTTGTCTTAGCTTCCCCGAACCATAAATCCTTTCTTGAGTAGATACAAATATTTCTTGCAAGCCGCATTAAGAAGACTTGATGTATAAAGCCTAAATATTCAAAGTACACAAATAATTCAAAACCATAAAATCAAAGTTAATTAAGTCCCTGATGAGCGTATTTCTCCTTACAAGATAGTGATGATATAAATTGAAACACCAAGGTTAGCGAAGTCTCGGATGTCACAATTATTCCCTCTAAATAGCAGAAATGATAATACCTAAGTCAACTAAGTCTCGGATGTCACAATTATTCCCTCTAAATAGCAGAAATGATAATACCTAAGTCAACTAAGTCTCGGATGTAAACATTTCTTCCTGCAGGATAATGACTATCTAAAGGTATCATCATACCTATGTGTACCTCTTTTATCAAATATTTCTACTCCTTTTTTTAAGAATAAGCATAGTGGTTGACCGTTTAAGGGAGCATTAATTGAATCAGAAACACTTCAAGGCTTTTAAAACAATGTGATTATATCCAAACATTCCTAAGCCTTTTTACAAACTATGAGGTGTTGTCAATATTGGTCGTTTGTAGTTTAAAGCCTGAATTCACTAAGTCTCAAATTGCAAATAAGTCCACAAAGTTTTAAACAAATGACATCTAAAGCCCTTGTAGTTAATATAAATTAACTCCCCTGGAAAATGTGATCCGTCATTATCAAAAACTTTATCCGTGTATACCTTGACTTATTTTGAAAGACTGTTTTAAAAGATTATTTGATGACACGTTCTCCCCCTCAAATAATGACCCGTTTTCTATTTAAAGAGTTGTAGTCATAGTTTGAGTGGTTGAATTAGCTTTTAAATCTTTTTTGTGAATGGCTAACACAAATAATTTTTGAAGAATCATAGAAGAAAAATTATTTGGTCAAAAAGAAGACTTCTCTTCTTTATCAAGAAATAATGCATTAAAACATACATTAGATCGAGGGTGCACAGATATAAAGTAATCCATGCCCGGGAGAACTTAATCACCCTTTGATAGGAACAGCCGTCTTTTTGGCGACATGCTTTCCTCATTTTAAAGAGCGGGTTGCAGTCAAAAATAACTACAAGCCATTAAGACATGTTTTGAAAAGTTTGAACTTTCGTTCGAGCTTCATTTAAAGACCCGTGTCATTATTGAATGACATTTCTAGGTCCGTAAATGTTATCGATAAACGGAAGACATGTCTTGAAAAACTATTTTTTTTTGGTATTTTCTATTTTCTAATTTTTATGGTTTTTGTAGGTTCTTTATTTTTGTATTTTCTTTTTGGTTTTAAAAAATGAACATATATACATAGGATACATGAAGCAAATCCATTACTCATCCTTTTCATCTTGAAGACGTTTGAGTGTCTCAAGCTTCATATACTTCATGCCAAGCTGTGGGAGAATGAATTCGAATCGTTCTCTGGGCAATGCCTTAGTAAAGATATCCGCCAGTTGATACTCTGTCCTCATAAAATATAGCTCAACCACTTGATTCTCTACTTGTTCTCTAATGAAATGATGTCAGATTTCGATGTGTTTAGACCGAGAGTACTGGACATTGTTGTAGTAGAGAGCTATGGCACTTTTGTTGTCACAATACAGAGGAACATGATGGTATGCAAAGCCATAATCTGATAGCTGAGACCTCATCCACAGAATTTGGGCACAACATCCAGACATAGCAATGTATTCAGCCTCTATTGAAGAGATGGATGTGCTAGTTTGTTTCTTTGATGACCAGCTCACTAACTTATCACCAAGGAACTGAGCACATCCAGATGAGCTTCTTCGAGTGTCTTGACAACCTACATGATCACGCCCTTGGAGCTGGCTTCAAGCCGTAAAGTGCCTTCTTCAGACGATAGACGTAATTCGGATTATCTGGATCAACAAAGCCCTCTGGTTGGCTGACATAGACTTCTTCTTTAAGCTCGCCATATAAAAATGCAGTCTTCACATCCATTTGATAGACCGTCATGTTTTTGCTGGCAGCATTAGCAATGAAGATTATGATAGCTTCAAGTCTAGCAACCAGTGCGAAGGATTCCTCAAAATCGATACCCTCCTCTTGATGATATCCTTTTGCGACTAATCGTGCCTTGTTTTTCAAAACATCACCATACTCATCAAGTTTCACCTTGTATATCTACTTGAGAGAAATTATGATTGCATAGTCCGGAGGTGGTACTAATTCCCATACTTGAAGTCGATCAAATTCAAGGATTTCTTCTTACATGGCCTCAAACCAGTAATCTTCAGTGACAACAGATTTGAAATTTTTAGGTTCGACTCTCGACAGTACAGAATTATAGAAGCACCACAAGGCATCAGTAGCAAGTTGTTTCCGGGTGAATACTGGTCGAGAAGGGTTTCCAATAATATTATCCATCGGATGAGAGTCGGTCCATTTTCAGAGATGTTCATGACATTGAATGGATTGGTTGGATTCAGCTATCGTAATTTCCCCCGATGATGATGCTTCAAAACTCGGGTCTGGAGCAAAAATGTTAACAAAGGGTTCGTTGTTAGCTGGAGCAAAAGGATTTACTTTTAAAGAATGGTCAGCTGCAACACCTTGATGTACTATAGAAGATTGATGATCCAAAGACGATGGGGAATGAGTTCCCGATGGTGCATCTTGATCAACTAAGATGGATACCGATGGATTGACTGAAACTTAAGCTGCAGGAGCAGGAGGTACCGGTCGATCAATAGTATGAGGCACAAAATAGTCATCAAACATCAGCTGGAACAAGATCTCCAAATCTTTATTGGTAGGAGGTACATAAGGTGCTGCAGGAGGAAGATTGGTTGTGAGCCCTGAACTGATAGGTCCAGGCATCAAAAGGTTAGGAGCGGGTCCTGAACTGGAGTGTATAAGAGCCGTTTGCCCAGTTAGCTCATTGAATGTAACGTGAATGGTTTCCATGATTTGGCGGGTGCGTTTGTTGTAGATTCGGTAACCCTTCCTGTTTGGTGCGTAACCAACAATGAACACAATGTTTTCTTTAGCCTGCAATTTGCCAAGATCTTCACTATCGTTTGTTGGGTAGCATAGCGCACCAAAGACACGAAGAAATGAAACATCCGGTTTCTTGTCATGCACAAGTTCATACAGGTTTTGTTGTGAAGAGAATGTATTAGGGATCGGTTTTGGGTGTAACAGGCAGTAGACGTGCGCAAACCAATTAACCAGTTCGGTTCGGTTTCAGTCAAATAGGAACCTGTTTCAGTTAACGAACCAGTCAAAACCGGTTTGGGGAAAACCGGTTCCGGTTTGAAACCAGTTTAGGGTGCTGTTTTTGTCGAACCGGTTAACCACCCAAACAGGTTTTGATCGGGTTTTTTTTTCGTGTTTTTGTATGCTATAAACGGAATAAAGTTCAACTTTTATTTAATATAAAAACCCTAATACATCAAAAACGAAATATATTGGAAAGGAAATATAACACAATGCAAGGAAATTTAAAATACAACATCAACAACATAATGCAAGCGAATTAAAAATACAACATACTAATCGAAAATTAGTAATCATCTTCGGCTTCGTTGCTCAGCATATAATCATACCTATAACATTTCTCATTTCCGTGTCATTGTATGACTCTATTAATGATCACTATTTATTTTAGTCCAATACGCGTTTACTTTTAATATTTACTTTTAAGCTAAATCGCGTAGACTAAAAATAATCAATGAATGTAAACGGTCATCAAATAAATTAAGGTTTACATCAACCAAGTAAGAAATAATTATTAAGAAGATAATTATGTACTTTGCGTATTTTATTTTTATTGGTCACGTAAAAGGGTTACGTTTCGCGATAAAATACATTTGGACACACCCCGGAAATACCTAGACTTACCTAGACTCAAACCAATACCCAATTTAAATGCCTAAACACAAAACTTGACCAAATCTTGTGTTAGTAACATAAAATAGCCGAATGTGGATACAAGAAAAGCCACATAAATCGTCCTTAGTGTATACTAGCTAAATCAAATCTTCTAAACAATCCTAAAGTACTAGTACATCCTCAAACTAATTAAGGATAGTACTTAATGTCTCTTATTAGCCAAGTAACCAATGGTTAATAACCATTTCTTTGTTCTTGCCTTCTTATGCCGCGGTTAACCAAGCCCCAACCCACAAAACCTAAAGATTTCACTAGCTAAGTAAATCTTGTACATCAACTAACTAATTAAAGCTTGTACTTAGGTGGTTTAGCAAGAAACAGTGTGTGACTAACTAGAAACCACTAAACCACAAGGTTAGGGCACGGTTTGGCTTTGTTTGTGGACTAGAAGATGTAACTAAGCTTATTGCCTATAAATACACACTCACAACTACACTTAATACATTTCTAAACTCTCAAAACTCTCTCGCTAAGATAAACTTCTTCTTTTCTCCTTATCTTATGCGGCTTACATCAAACCGAACCCATACACGACCCACGTTTCATTCTAAAGTCACAAAGTGCACTTAAGTTTCATTCTAAAGACATCAAACCGAACCCCTACTAGCCCACTAATGAACCCAACAAAAGCTATAAGCTCTCAATAATCCATTCGAGCTTATTCATAAGTTAGGAGCACTCATTTAATCAACTTAGGCCTTGTGTTGCCATTTGAAATCAAACCGAACCCCTAATGGGCTTCTAGCCTATTAACGGGCCCAAAATAAGTGAATAAGCTCACAATAAGCTTGGGCAGCTTATTGGTGATCTTTTGAGAGCTCAATGAGCTTAATAGACTTAATTCCACTTAATGGACCCAAATGGACCCAATCGAAAAGACTAAAACCCTCTTCGGGCCTTAAATGGGCCCAACGACCCATTAGCTAGTGCTTATTAGCTTATTGGAATAAGCTAAAACAAAACAGACCCTAAATCACTAAATAAGCCTAAGAAATAAGTTAGATAAACCTAAAGGGCCCTTAAGGTTCTATTCGGGTTGAGTTATTGGGCCCGTAAGCCTAATAAGCTTGAAATAAGTTCCAATAAGCTCCCCGAGCTTATTCTAAGCTTATCAGACCCTGCTGAGCTTATTGGAACCTTTTGAACTTATTAAAATCATTTTGGACCTTTAAAACGTTAAACGGACCTTAACGGGCCCAATGAGGCCCGTTAAGCCAAAAATAAGCTCGATGAGCTTGTTAATAAGCCAAACCGAATATTGTAGCTTAAATAAGCTTGACAAATGCCTTAGTGCTTAAAACTAAAACGGACCCTTAGAACACTTAATGGACCTTAATGGGCCAGATAAGGCCCATTAAGCCATAATAAGCTCGTTAGAGCTTATTTATAAGCTATGGCGGCTTATATGGTTTATTTTGATATAATTAAACATAATGCCACTTGTTGGCATTTAATTGGAATGAAAATGCAATTTTTACAAAGTCGGAGGACTAAAAGTGTAAATTTACAAACTATAGGGTCAAAACTGTAAATTGCTAAAGCTAACAAGCCCAGGGACTGTTTATGTCAGTTTTGGAAACTTAGGGACTGTTTTAAACTTATAAGGACCTAAAATGTAACCTCGTAAAGTATAGGGACTAAAAGTGTAATTAATGAAACTTGGGGGTTTAAAATGTAAATAAAGTATATTTATAAACCCAGGGGCTCTTTTGTATTTATAGGAAACTTAAAGGTATATTTGTGAAACAAAAGTGAATAAATAAAACACTTAACGAATCGGTCGAATATTAAGATATTCGAACATTAAACGGGTTTAGTTAACGACAAAATAAATAAGTATATGTATTAACAATGATTTCACGTTTCTCGAAAACCATCGAAATTATAAATACAATAATCTTGTGCACCCCCACACAAGTGATAACAGTATATATAAACTTGAAATGAAATTTAGTTTATACAATGAGTCGTTAATTAAAATGTGTAGACTAAGACTTGACCGTATTTTACTTAGGTACTTGACGGTGTGATTCATTGCTTACTTGGATATTTATTATCATTCAGAGAACTACCTGCTAAGGTGAGTTCATAGCCCCATGTTTTAATGTTATTTAAATGATTTACATCTTTGGGGTGAGAACATGCTTTGTTTTACAAATTGGACGCAAGTGTACATTTTATACAATGATCACGTGTTTGCCTAAGTAGCGATAACCCATTGAGCCCTTTATCATGAACTGTTAGTTGCATAGTTGTAGTTGGGAACTGCATTGTGTGAGCGCGAATGTTATTGATAGATCTATTTGGGATTGACGATCCCCGTTCGGGTGATTAGCTATCACTGGGAACGAACGTATACCATGTCGGATTGGGATGTTTCGGGTTAGAGCATCATTCACGGGCATTCATTGGCAATATGTTGCATTCATACATGTCGAGCTTCAGTGTCATGAGCTTAGGAAAACGTGACCACTTTTTATGATGTTTGCATGTGTTGCTAAATCATGCACTTGGAAATCTTGCGGTCCTACTATTGATTTACCAAAACCTATGAATTCACCAATATTATGTTGACGTTTTAAGCATGTTTTTCAGGTCAATAAGGCACGAGGTGCGATGATACATTGGAAGTCAATAATTGAAGAGTCAACACTTAAGATTTGGGGACTTATTACATTTTGGGAAAAATTGTTATAAACCGAAATCTTTATTTATATTGTTGAACAAATTTGAAGCCATGGGCTTATGTAACAAACAAGTATTTTGTTAATCCAATGTATCTTTATTTTTCAAACGACATGTTTAGTAGTCGTTCTCAGAATCTTGTACTATATACCAAACCCTTGATGGGCCTACTAGCCCACTAATGAACCCAACAAAAGCCATAAGCTCTCAATAAGCCATTCGAGCTTATTCATAAGTTAGGAGCACTCATTTAATCAACTTAGGCCTTGTGTTGCCATTTGAAATCAAACCGAACCCTTAATGGGCCTTCTAGACCATTAACGGGCCCAAAATAAGCGAATAATCTCACAATAAGCTTAGGTAGCTTGTTGGTGATCTTATGAGAGCTCAATGAGCTTAATAGACTTAATTCCACTTAATGGACCCAAATGGACCCAATCGAAAAGACTAAAACCCTCTTCGGGCCTTAAATGGACCCAACGGCCTATTAGCTAGTGCTTATTAGCTTATTGGGATAAGCTGAAACGAAACAGACCCTAAAGCACTAAATAAGCCCAAGAAATAAGTTAGATAAACCTAAGGGACCCTTAAGGTTCTATTCGGGTTGAGTTATTGGGCCCGTAAGCCCAATAAGCTCGAAATAAGCTCCAATAAGCTCCCCGAGCTTATTCTAAGCTTATCAGACCCTGCTGAGCTTATTGGAACCTTTTGAACTTATTAAAATCATTTTGGACCTTTAAAACGCTAAACGGACCTTAACGGGCCCAATGAGGCCCGTTAAGCCAAAAATAAGCTCGATGAGCTTGTTAATAAGCCAAACCGAATATTGTATCTTAAATAAGCTTAACGAATGCCTTAGTGCTTTTTAAAACTAAAACGGACCCTTAGAACACTTAATGGACCTTAATGGGCCCGATAAGGCCCATTAAGCCATAATAAGCTCGTTAGAGCTTATTTATAAGCTATGGCGGCTTATATGGTTTATTTTGACATAATTAAACATAATGCCACTTGTTGGCATTTAATTGGAATGAAAATGCAATTTTTACAAAGTCGGAGGACTAAAAGTGTAAATTTACAAACTATAGGGTCAAAACTGTAAATTGCTAAAGCTAACAAGCCCAGGGACTGTTTATGTCAGTTTTGGAAACTTAGGGGCTGTTTCAAACTTATAAGGACCTAAAATGTAACCTTGTAAAGTCTAGGGACTAAAAGTGTAATTAATGAAACTTGGGGGTTTAAAATGTAAATAAAGTATATTTATAAACCCAGGGGCTGTTTTGTATTTATAGGAAACTTAAAGGTATATTTGTGAAACAAAAGTGAATAAATAAAACACTTAACGAATCGGTCGAATATTAAGATATTCGGACATTAAACGGGTTTAGTTAACGACAAAATAAATAAGTATATTTATTAACAATGATTTCACGTTTCTCGAGAACCATCGAAATTATAAATACAATAATCTTGTGCACCACCACACAAGTGATAACAGTATATATAAACTTGAAATGAAATTTAGTTTATACAATGAGTCGTTAGTTAAAAAGTGTAGACTAAGACTTGACCGTATTTTACTTAGGTACTTGACGGTGTGATTCATTGCTTACTTGGATATTTATTATCATTCAGAGAACTACCTGCTAAGGTGAGTTCATAGCCCCATGTTTTAATGTTATTTAAATGATTTACATCTTTGGGGTGAGAACATGCTTGTTTTACAAATTGGACGCAAGTGTACATTTTATACAACGATCACGTGTTTGCCTAAGTAGCGATAACCCATTGAGCCCTTTATCATGAACTGTTAGTTGCATAGTTGTAGTTGGGAACTGCATTGTGTGAGCGCGAATGTTATTGATAGATCTATTTGGGATTGACGATCCCCGTTCGGGTGATTAGCTATCACTGGGAACGAACGTATACCATGTCGGATTTGGGATGTTTCGGGTTAGAACATCATTCACGGGCATTCATTGGCAATATTTTGCATTCATACATGTCGAGCCTCAGTGTCATGAGCTTAGGAAAACGTGACCACCTTTTTATGATGTTTGCATGTGTTGCTAAATCATACACTTGGAAATCTTGCGGTTCTACTATTGATTTACATAAACCTATGAATTCACCAACATTATGTTGACGTTTTAAGCATGTTTTTCAGGTCAATAAGGCACGAGGTGCGATGATACATTGGAAGTCAATAATTGAAGAGTCAACACTTAAGATTTGGGGTCTTATTACATTTTGGGAAAATTGTTATAAACCGGAATCTTTATTTATATTGTTGAACAATTTGAAGCCATGGGCTTATGTAACAAACAAGTATTTTGTTAATCCAATGTATCTTTATTTTTCAAACGACACGTTTAGTAGTCGTTCTCAGAATCTTGTGCTATTGATCCATAAATGTAACGCCCTCGGATATTCAACATTTACTCATTAGAAAACAACGACTCTAAATCACCCCTACATTAGACCGTATTAAGAGCAGAGCAGTTACCATATCTTACGCTCAAGTAACACACATGACATTCCGCTAGACATACATTGGCAACATATCTATTCGTGTCTGTTCACGCTACTATTGATTTACATAGGCATATGAATTCAATCAACATTATGTATGACGTTTTACAGCATGTTTTTTCTGTATCAGGATATACTCTATCTTATCCATACAGCTATCTTCTCTATCAGGTACGACGATGATACATTGTAAAGTATCTCTAAGAGCACATTTATTACAAAGCACAGATGAACACGAGCGAACAATTAAGATTTGGGTCATATTACATATTTGGTGTACGCTCATCATGCGTTATTGCAATAATTACAAGCAACAACGCACATACTTTATTTTTATACCTTATATTTGTAGAGTCGCGCAAACAAACATCATCATCTGAGTAACTGCGCATCGCTTATCATAGACGCAAAAACTTCATATCTTACCAAAGCCTCGCATCAAAGTACATCATTTTTATATTTGAATTAACTTTGTTTTCACAAAGATACCAGAAATGTATCTTTTAACAAGTTTTTGAAAAAAAAAAGACAAGTTAACAAACAAACCAATATAACAACTTTGAGACACAAAACAACGTACTAACAATTAATATAAAAAATAAAATCAAGAATCTTTATTTTTTTCAATATCACACGCAACACATAGAAAACACAACACTGACAACGTTATTCAAGCTATGATCGTTTTTTGAATTTTTTTTCTCCATTTTTTATAATTTCTTTACCTCTCCTTTGATATTCTCTTTTCTGGTTTCTTGTGTTTTTTATATTAATTAGACTCTTTTAATAAAATTTTGTATTTTTGATTTTTGATATTTTATAAAAAGTATTTTTTATATTTCCATTTTTTATATATATTTTATATTTCTTTTTACTTAAATTTGATATTTTTTTTCTGAAAACAAAAAAAAATAAATATAAAAATTAAAAAATTAATTAAAATACTTAATCATCTCTTATATAAATATAAATTATTAAAAAGAAATAAAAATCAAAAAAAATAAAACATTTTTATTTATATTTTTTTTTATTTTTATTTTTTTTTTACCTTTTTTTTTTTTTTTCTATATTATTTTAATTTTTTATTCATTCTTATTCTAAATGCTAAAAAAAAAATCTATTTCTCTTTTTATAACTCTTTTTTTTTATCCTTTATATTTCTTATATGACTGAATAACAAACACTTTAAACAATTTTAATTCCTATATAGACTCTCAGAATCTTGTGCTATTGATCCATAAAAGTAACGCCCTCGGATATTCACACATTCCGCTGCGTGCCCAGATTCCAGGGTGTTACATCCTGTATAATATGTATATATATTAAAAACCATAAAAACCAAAAAGATTTTTCATTTTCAGAAAACTTTTATAAAATCAAAATACAAAAATATAAAATATATAAAACCAAAGAAAAAATTAAAAAATGAGAAAAATTCAAAAAGAGGTAATAATGGCATGTCTTCTGAAAATCGATAACATTTACGGTCTTAGAAATGTCATTCAATAATGATACGAGGCTGTAAATGAAGTTCGAGCAGAAGTTCTAAATGTTTTCAAAACATGCCAAATGGCTTGCTATTATTTCAGATAGCAACCCGGTCATCATCTTAAAGGCAAGTATTCCGTCAAAAAGGAAACTTGACCTCTCAACGGGAATTTATTCTCGGGCATGGTCTACTTTATGACCATGCAAAGGCTTGTGTTTACTTTGCAACACAACCCGTGCTTCCTATATACAATAGGTGTACGTGTCAGTGCATTTATTTGTCAAAATAAGAGAAATCTTATTTTTATTGGTAAAAAGTTGTCTTCACAATGAATCAGTGTTTTCAGTAATCACAAAAAGATTTTTCAAAAACAATTCGACCACTCAAACAATGACTACAACTCTTTAAATAGAAAACGAGTCATTATTTGAGGGGGAGCAATTTTCATCAAATAATCTTTTAAAACGGTCTTTCAAATTAAGTCACGAAATAAACGGATAAAGTTTTTAATAATGACGGATCACAATTTAAGGGGAGTTAATGGATTTTAACTACACAAGCTTTAGATGTCATTTGTTTCAAACTTTAGGGACTTATTTGAAAAATGAGACCTAGTGAGTATAGGCTTTAAACGACATTCGATCAATATTGCCAACACCTCATAGTTGTAAAAGACTTAGGATTGTTTGGAAATAATCAACTAGTTTTAATAGCCTTGAAGTTGATTCTCACGGGATAGATCTAAGCTTAGTTATACCTCAAACACGATCTCAAGTATATGTGCGTACAAGGTTTTGCTGATTCCGAGGTGTCAAAACCAGCAAGGGGGAAGGAGTAGATGTATACTTGATAGAGTCCATGGCCTTCTTTTGAAGTCACCTTCTTTAAATTTTAGGCCTTTCTTTGTTTCTTTCGGGTGCACTATTTCAATAATCTAGTGGAAGAGTCATCTCGTCATTAGTCAGTATGCATCATTTGAGTCCCCAGGGGGAAGTATGGGGTGTATAATTATTTAAAATGTGAGAAGAGCTCTGTCTGATTCAATTAATGTTTTACCTGACCGGTCAATCTCTAAGCTTATTCTTAAAATGAGTAGAAATATTTGATAAAAGAGGTACACATAGGGATTTAATTGTCTACATCTGGGACTTAGTTGACTTTGGTGTTTCAATTTATATCATAACTATCCTGAAGAGAGAAATGCGCTCATCCGGGACTTAATTGACTTTGGTGTTGCGGTATCAAATTCTTGAAAGGGTTAAGTGTGTACTTCAGATATCTAGGCTTTATACATCAAGACTGCTTGATGCGGCTTCCAAGAAAGTTCTGAATCTACTCAAGAAAGGATTGCTGGTTTAGGGGGAAGCTAAGACAACATCAACACAGACATCACCAACCACACAAGCTCAAGTTACATATGTATCTGAATCTGTTTCATACTCGAAGTTTGAAGCAAAGACTTTCGTAACTTGGAAAGAAAGTTGAAACAATGCCGAAGAGTGCTTGGACAGAGAAAGATTAGATTGACAACTTCTTGAAAGAAAGAAGGTTAATGAGGAGCTTAGAAAAGTTCATTGGTTGGAGATTGTACGAAGGAGACTTACGGTTGCTACAAAGAACCAAATGATTCTATCATATGATGTTCTCATTATTCGGGTCAAACCTCGTACATAATAATCTTGTGAATATATAAATGTGTAGTGTAGACTTAAATATTAGGCATATATAGTGTTTGAGTATGAATTTTTAAGAATTTCTTAGTAAATTCAAAATTTTTCAAATTATTATACTCAGCAC
>BQNB010152044.1:0-15824 GCA_026074375.1 Tanacetum coccineum | reverse complement strand
CCTCAAACTTTTTTCATTAACTTTAAAACTTTTACAAAGGAAAGGAAATACAAAGCATAAATTCTAAAAACTTAAGTAAATTATATGAAAGAGAGAGAGAGAGAGAGAGAGAGAGAGAGAGTCCTTCAAGGGATAAGCCCTCTATTTATAGGCTGGATAGATGCTTCTAGGTCTTTAGCTGGCTTTCTTGTGTGAGAGGATTGGGAGCTTCAATCTTGGCCTTCTATTCTCACTTGTGCTTCTTTAAATCCATCACAGCCCTTGATTGTGTCCATGCAATCATTCCTCAATGATTGCCTTGGATTGCCAATGTGTCAAAGCCCAAAGACGTCATCCCTTGCATCATTCTTGGCTTCTAGAAGGGGTTTTAAGTGGGTTTAACCATGGGGTAAGTGTAATTTTGGAGGTGGGAGGTGAATAGTAACAATGGAGGTGGGAGCGGGAAAAGGGGTTGTTCTGTTTGTTTGATTGGTGCAGGGTAGAGGTTTAGTGGATTGGCAAACTTAGTCCCTCAACTTATATAAGTATATTGCAACTTTAGTCCTTTGTGGTTTGCATATTTGGCCCTTTTGGTTATAGATGGGTTTGCACCGTTAGTCCTTTTAAGGACTAACGGGGTTAAGTCTAAAAGGGTAGCGGAAAACGGGAGTTATAAGGGTGATGGTGGGCTAGTTGTTGGGCCGGGTATGGTTTAAAAGGACTTGGGCCTTTATAAGAGTTTGCAGACGAAAAAGTATAAGTGGGCTGACCTCGGGCCCATAGGTGGGTACGGGTGGGCCCAACTTTTGGCAATTTTAGGGTTTTTGCGGTTTGGTTTTGATTGAATCTTTTCATGCCTCCATCTCGGGGTTGACCTTTGATTTTTGCACCTTTTGTTGACTTTGACTTTGTCTTTTTGAACTTCTCACGGTCTTTCCGTTCTCGTGCTCGGTTTTGTCGTTTTGGCTTCGATTTTTGTCCTTTTCTTGGATATCCGTTACCTGCACAATACAAATGTAAAACATAAAAATACAATGTATTTTTGGTACGTTTTTTTAGTCTGGTTTTTTGTGTCAAGGTATGTGTAATTAATACAATACCACCTTATCTTGCATAAATTCACTAAAACTTACCTTTTTTAGAAACCTTTAACGCTTTTTTTAAAATATGTAACGTCGTTTTCTAATGACACAAATCAATAGATATTGTGTTAATATATGCTTGCAGTGTTTTAAATTCTTAAAAATCATCACGGGGGGGGGGGGAAAGAGTCCCAAAAACTCATTTTAATATTTACAACATTCAGAACCTATATAATTATTTTGCCGTAGAAAAACTATTTCAAGTTTCATTTGACTATAACTTGGCCGTTTTATGTAGATTTTAGTGCACCAATACATGAAAATGTATCTTACTCGAAACGGAGCTCTCCAAATATACTTTTAGCCTAATGAAAATATCATTCTAAGTCGACCAAAACCTCAAAACAATTTCATATCAGCAACTATGTATTTCATAAACGCTTTTAAAAATCACACCAAACTTCACAATAGTGCCTAATCTAGCCTAATCTACATTCAAAACTAATTCACAACAAAACCACACATAAAACTAACCTAATCCCTTTATTTCTAATGTTGCAACTCACTTTTCAAATAACCCTAACCAAGATCCATAAGTCATAAAATACATATTACTTCCATTTTTATAAATGTGTCAAGTTGTTATTTCATTTCTTTTAGAAAAATTACACAATCACCATAAGATTATAGATCTATGCAAGAACATAAGTAAAATTAATGATTGAAAGTAGTGAAATGAAAGTTTATATTATAAGTTTCAAAGTAAGCTTACAAATTGATAGTAATAGCTTTGAATTGATGATAGGAAGTTGATGGAAGACTTGGATCTTGAATAAAAACCCCAGAATAATAAAACCAAACCCTTAATTTGTTAGTTCTTGAATTTATTAAACCCTGATAATCAATGAACCCAATAATCTGAAATTAACCCTAAATTTCCCTTAGATATGAACTAGTTTGCTTAGATCTTGCAAAGAAATCAAAGGAGATATAGAACCCTAAATAGGGGTGTTTAGATGCCCCGTGTAGCTAGGTGAGGGAGAAGAGAGGATGAGAAATATTGATGAGGCTTTTAAGAAATTGATATGACCTAGTGTGTGTTAAATGTGGTTATCTTTAAGGACAAAGTCTTTAGGGGTTTATGCATTTGTCTTAGAGTATCAAGTGACCAACACACACCAAAGGGGTGTGTGTGTGGGTTCGGCCAAAACACAACCACAAAGACCATATGGTTTAAATTTTTGGATCATGGTTCATAATCTAAGTATAAGAACTAGTCAAACATGGTCAATATGTGTAATTATGCATTTTTCTTGACTTGGATGGTTATGTGTGTATGAGATGGACTTCCTCATGTGTCACTTTCATACACATGCATGAGACTTTCAAAAAAAGATGTCTTTGATTTAATTTCAAAGCTTATGGTTGTTTTGGTTTTGGTTTAGGCGTCCCAAATAATAAGAGGGGGGACATGAACACCAAAACTTTGTACTAATCAACACGAGTGACGATAGTCTAAAGTTTACACGATATGATTTCGGGGGGGTTTCCGAGAGGTTCTGTTTGATCAAATCGCAAAAAAATAAAAAGCGTAAAATTATAAGCTAAAACTGTAAAAATAAGTATTCATAAGCTGATATAATCTACAAAAACACCTTAGAAAAGATAAAAAATGCATATAAAAATCTAGACTAGTAAAAATTCAATGTCAAAACGCCGGTCCGAGATTGTTTTTCAGATTTACGCGGGGGTTAACTTTGTCACGGGGGTTATACTGACAGATTCAAACGTAACGTATAAAAGTCAAAAATAATGATCGAAAAAGTTTAAAATATTGACCTGAATATTACAGGGTGTGACATCTACACCAACAACCATTCCAACTACAACCTCAATTTCTGCTCTTCCTGATTTTTCTTCCCTGTTTGAATTCGATCAAAGAGTTTCTACCTTGGAAACAGAGTTGTCTCAACTCAAACAAGTTGACCATTCTGCACAACTCCTCGAATCTGTCAAATCTCAACTTCTAATAATGGTGGATAACCTTTTGAGTACAAGAATTAGATATGCTACTAGAACATCTCTCCAGTCATACATAAGGCTATATGAAAAGATAGCTCACAAAGAAGGAGAGGAAGTTTTACTTAGATGTTCGTTTAAGGGAAATCAGTATAAAAGACATTATAATGGATTGAAGTCAAAAGTCTAACTGCCTCTGATTCTTCCTAAGGAAAGTTATCAGGACTTCGCCATCCTGTGATCAGTGTATTATCATTGATACTTGAGATTGTGTCGTCTTTGCTAAATCTTCTTCTCAACCTAAGTCTGCATATGAGGAAGCAATGTCACTTACAGAGTTTGAATTGAAGAAGATTCTTCTTGATAAGATAAAGAAAAGTAAATCGTATCAGGCAGCTACAGAACACAGAGAACTCTATGATGGATTGGTCAAATCTTACAATCTTTACAAAGATCTCTTCTCATCATAAGGAAATGTATATTCCTTAAAGAGAGGCCGTGAAGATGAAGACAAGGACGAAGACCCTCCAGCTGGATCAAACCAAAGGTTGAAGAAATGGGAGACGAGCAAAATTAAAATAATCTAAGAGAAGCTCATCCAAAGGCACCAAGTCTCAGCCGAAATCATCTAGAAAGTCTGTGCAAGCAGAAGAACCAGTGTTTGACTCCGAAATGTGGGGCGGGTGGTGGGGTGTGTAGGGTTTGGGGACGGGGTCACAGATTAAGGAGGTGACACTGAGGATCAATCTAATGTCGAGGCAACTCCAATTGATGATTGGTTCAAGAAACCTAAGAGACCTCCAACTCCTGACCCTGATTGGAATGCTACAAAATCTGTTGATTTTAGACCGCCTTAAAATGGCTTAAGATGAATATTGCTAAAGCGAGATGCCTCCTGATTCATGTTTGTGAGCTGATGAAGCACTTCCTATTGGACTTTCAGCATATGTCATGCACAATCTGAAGATTGATAATCTGACACAAAAGATTCTGGTAGGACATGCTTTCAACCTTGTTAGCCTTAAAATATGGTGACATATCCGGAATTACATTAGTTTATATATTATTAGACACGTAGGGACTACTAAGATAGTTGTGATAGTTATGTGTCACTAGGATATTTATACCCCCTCCATACTTCATGGGGGGATAAGTTCACCTTTTGTAACAGTATGTGTGTGTGTTTTAATCTCTTGTACACACACTACCTTCCATCTATCATTTCTATCTAATAATATGCTCAATTTCTTTTCATTTTCACCAAGCCTCCTGATCTGTTTTTTAGGGGTGGAATCGTGATAACAATGCACCAGAGCATAGGGGGAATCTGTGTTGTTTTATCTAACTGTTATTGTGGTTAAAAGAATCAAAATTCGTGGCTTGTTTTTTTTGTCTCAAAAAAAAATAGGCCAAGAACAAATCAAGATTTGATCTTGTTTTGTGGTTAAAAAGTCGTTAAAGATTTGTACTTTCAGCTTAGAGCCTATCTCTTGCATTCTTTTACTTGGTTGTTTTACATCATTTCGTAGCTTTCAAGAAAGTTTGATGATTTTTTCTTGGCTGCGTTTTGACTAACTGAAGGGGTGTTTCTTGAATTGCAGTTTATGCCTCAGGATGGGTTTTGATCTTTGCGTTTGATCATTGCGTTTTGTCCATTGGTTTTGTACCATTCGGTTTTGACCATTGCGTTTTTGACCCATGCGTTTTGACATTGCGTTTTGACCATTGCGTTTTGACCATTGCCGTTTTGAGCATTGCGTCTGACATTGCGGCTTGCCATTGCGTCTTGACACATTAGCGTCTTGACCATTGCGTTTTGACCATTGCGTTTTGGTCATTGTGTTTTGCCGATTGAAGACCAAGATTGCGTTTTTGCCTAGGGGAGTCTCTGTCCATTTCATTTCTTGGTTGGTTTTGTCTCAAGTATTGACTGCGTTTTGTCTAAAGAAGACTGCGTTTTGTCCATTTCATTTCTTGGTTGCGTTTTGTCTCAAGTGGCCATGTGACTGACTTTGGGTCTATGACCGAATTTGGGAATTTTATAATTAAAACAAGTACAACAAACAAAACACCACCAATCAGAATCGAGACTCATAAGTACACTATCAACCATACACAACACACCACCAAACAATAACCACTTATCCAAACGTTCCTGGAAGATTCACTTAAATCGACAAATGGCTAGTGATTTGGATTACGATCGACATGTGATTCACGAAGTTGATTTGGTATACTATTTGGGATTGAAGTTAGATTTCACGAAGGCGTTCTTACTTATTCATCATAGGGGGGAGGTGTGGTGAAACTTTCTTCATTTCTTCATCGATTGATGACTTGCGTTGAAGTATACAGTTATGATTAAGACTTGAATTGTCTAGTTACCAGTAGTCGGGGTGGTTGGTTGAAGACCTGGATAACTATCACTTAAAGGAGTTATGTTGTAGTACTCAGTGTCACACGCAGAAGTCGATGTGGATAACTTCAAGAGGTGTTGTACTTCTCCATACTTTCGGAAGTGGGTATAGAGTACTAAAGATTAATCTTGCACGTTCTCAGTCACAACTGTGCAAGCTTATGTAACAAATTTGGGGGAATTCAATTCTTTTTCAAGTTTGGTATATCGGGTTTACTTTCACAATGATCACAACAATTAGCTGACACGAATACCGAGGGTTTGGTAAGTTAGCCAGAGTGTTTAAAGGTCGGATGTTAATCAGCAATTCCTCAAGGCAAATTTCAAGACAAAGGTGCTTCACAGATCTAGCCAAATTCTCAAGGTTCTTCAACGAATTCAATATACAAGACCTTGATTCTATACCAAGTTTTCTTGATTCTGCTTCATCTCCTATACGGTTTCTGAAGACAGAGAGTAAATGCTTTTTTAGGATCTCAAGTTTTATGCTTAAGGACATAACCCTCTTCTCGAGTATATGGGCGTACACGACAATGATGCTTCCGAGAGTTCGCAACCATCATGGGGGAAAATGTGTACATCCGGGACTTAGTTGACTTTGATGTTACCATGTCAACTTCCAGGGGGAAGTAGTGTATACTACTTTACTAAGTATGGTTTATGAAAATTCTGCATAGCGTGAGAAGAATTGTTGAATGATTATCTCGTCATGCACCCCGAACGAATAATCATCAAAGCCCAATGACAAGAAGCAGTGGTCGTTGGTGTGGTTTGACTTCTATAAAATTCCGCTGTGCACGTCAATGACAAGTAGAAGATTGTTCAAGCTACATCAAAGTTTCAGAATCTGCTTAAGATAGGGATGTTGGTTTGGGGGGAAGCTGATTCAGAAACTTCGCCAAAAAGGAGTCTATGAAGAAAGCTTTTCAAGACATGCTGCATGGACTGGGGGAAGTTAATCCCGTTCATGCATACTACAATGGTTCCTGTACAAGTAAAAACAATGAAGATCCAAGCTGGAGTAAAGTTTCAAAGATCTAGGAGACTCAAAAGACATCTTCAGCTTTGGAAAGTTCGCTTTGGAATACTTTATTTTTGTCTGTAACTTGTTACAGTTAGAACATTGTAGTAATTCGTATGTGTCCACCTATTGGGGGGTAGATGTTAGCATTAAAATATGGAGACTATCCGGAATTACATTAGTTATATTATATTTCAGACACGTAGTGACTAATAAGTACTAGGTTGGCGCTTGTTATTGTCATAGGACTATATTGTCCCCTCCATACTTCCATGGAGGGGTGAAGTTTACTTTTGTAAAAGTGTGTGTGTGTGTTTTCTCTCTAGCACACACACTACTTCCCATCTATCTTTTCTCTCTAATAATATGGCTTAATTTCTTTTCAATTTTACCAAGCCTCCGGATCTGTTGTTCTAGAGGGTGAATCATGATAACAAACCTTCTTAAAGGCACTTGCAAAAGCTTCGTGGAACTTGAATAATACTTTGAGAGAGTTTATAAAAGCTGTAACTATCAACTTGATAGAAAACCCTGAAGGCCATTGAATACCCATTTGACCTTAGGCAAGCTGCTCCCGTTGATTGAAGCTCAAGGTGTCAAGTTGTTCTTGTGACTACTTCTTCAACTAACGACCTTGAATATTGAAAGGTGGAAGTTTAGCTGAAGTCACACCAATCTTATACACAAAAACCATGCTGCTAAATATGATAATATTGAAGGCATCGAAGACATGGTTCCACCTTCCCCTCACTTTTTTTTTTTTCCCCCCCCACCCCCCCCCTTTTTTCCCCCACGGCATATGGATTCCAGTAAAGGTAGTTATGATAAAATTTGCTATGTGGGGTTATCTCATACTAGGGTTCTATAAACGGACAAAAAGTTCTATGATACACAAGCAACAAGGCGGTCAGCATGGGTTATTGGGTGTTTCCCCACCTTTTTTTTTTCCGGGGGGAAAAGAATCATTTGCAGTAACCCATGTTAAAGTAGTTTTGTTTTTTATGTTTTTTGAAGTGAGGATGGTTTGGTATTTGGAGGAGATTATCGTTCAAATAGAAGATCAAATGTTACACAAGTTCAAGGAAGGTGACTTCCCAAGACTTAATCTTTGTGATATTGAAGATTTGTTGCTTCTTTTGGTCCAAAAGAAACTCTCTAATTTAGAGAAAGATGTCATCTTTGATCTGAATGTAGCATTAGGGATGTTCACCAGATGCATTGTTATTCTTAAGTGGGTGGAAGACCTTCAAATGGGAGTCAAAAGCTACTAGAAGAAACTTAATATCACCAAGCCTGAGACTTTCAAACCTGGCATCTCCAAACTGACACCATACACTGCATACAAAAACCCTCAAGGAATCATCTATCAAGATAAGCTCAAGAGAAACAGGTTGATGCGCTCAGATAAACTCCACAAGTTTTATGACGGCACACTCACATCTGTTCGACGGGTTCTTCATGATATTGCTTCTAACCTGAGCATGGATTACTTGCCAAAGAGAAGATGGAGTAACTTGGACAGAAAAAGGTCTCGCATCATGATCAAGGTGATCGATCAGCAACTGTTTGAGAGGAGATTGATGAGGAATTTGGAGAAGTTCGTTGGAGGGAGAGAATACGGAAATGACTTCAAGCTGTTTGAACAGACAATATGATTTTGTCATATTGTATCCTTCTCCATATATGGTCAATTTCTCGTATATTACGAATTTGTGAATATGTATATACGTAGTGTAAGACTAGAATTAGGCATATATAAATAGTATTTGAGTGCGAATTTTCAAGAACTTCTAAGTAAATTCAAAATTTTTCAAATTAACACACTCAAATACCATATTTATTCCACTCATAAATTGAGGGGCAAGCATTTTTAAAATGTCTTGTAATTCGGCTTTTACTCCTTGTTAATAATTGGACCATTTTTCCCGCAAAGCAAGATAATATTGAATCAATTGATATTCAATAATATCAAGAGTTTGAATTTTTGATTAAGGGGAGGGAGAGGGTGAAAATGGAATTAGTAAATATATGGCTAAAGATGTGAATTTCAAAAACTCAAGTGCAAGCTATTCCATTCATGTGCTAAACGTTTTCGAATATCGATGCACATGTTGAAGGGGAGCATTTCATATTGGTTTTAGGTTGTAGAATGGATTCCAATTATAGTAACAATGATAACCTAACATCACACACAACCCCCCGTAAAAATACTTGTGGTCCTGAGGTCTAGCAGTGGAGGCTGATTTGCGAGTAGTCGTATTGGGCTAAGACTGATAGCGAGTCGGACGAGGTTAGTAGGTACACTCCAAATTCCAACCATCGATAACTCTAAATTACTCCCTAGCCAAACAAGAGCTGCCCCACAGACGTTCAAAACCCTCGACCGGCATGAATTAATACCCGGATCAACACATCCAATGGGACATTCTTACTAGTTTAAGTGTAGATGGGAAGCTCCATATAGTAATCATGATATAAAAAAAAAGTAAGATACTACCTCGCCCCTCCCCCCCCCCCCCCCCCCCCCCCCCCCCCCCCCCCCCCCCCCCCCCCCCCCACCCCCCCCAAACCTCAGAACAACACCCCCCACAATCCCCCCTGAGAACCTCAATAGCACTGCCCCCGGCCGCCTTATCTCAAATCCCCCCCCACCCCCCACCCCTCCCCCCCCCCCCCCCCCGCAACTAAGATGAGCTAATTGGAACAAATATCACAAGGTATAGTGATGAAGACTCGGTAAGCACTGAAGGGGTTGAAGAATTAAAAAGAAAAGTTAAGATAAAGGGTGAAAAGAAAGAAGCCCTCCTTACACTTAGGCAGAAACTGAGTCAATACATCTGCTGTCAAAATCACAAATATGATTGCTGACATTGAAGACTGACATCATGGACCTAGTGATGCAATGCACAACCCTCCCTAGCCACTTAGAATCTCTCAAAAGATTTCTGTTTCATTTCTTATGGAGATTACACGCATTTCTATCAACTTTCTCACTCCGAGTCAATTGGTATTAAAAAGGTGGCAGTCTGCTCCAGCATTCGATTACTAAAACCAAATTGCACTATTGAGTCTAGAGCCAAAAGAGATCATCCATAAATCTCATTAGGAAACCTATCCAAAATATGCTTGCTAATTCACACAATGTGAAAAAAACAAGAAATATATGTCAAGAGTCCTACGCATCATCCTTGAGATTTTGCCAGAACATCGGAGTGACACTTAAGTTGTCACAGTGAAGATGGAAATCCTGCTTGAGCCAACATTAAACAAGCTCTTGGTAGGTGACTTGTGAGATCCTACACGGATCAAACTTATGATACTGGATATCGATTCTGTCCAGCTTATGAATTGACGAATAAATTTTGAAAAAGATAAAACTGTTGGTGCTATCAGAAAATACAGTTGCAGCTTGACACACGACTGATTTTTTCTAAAACTCATATTTTCTTTCTTATGTTATGGGAATACCCCCTCACAAGGGTACCTAGACATAGGAAAGATGAACACGAATTGATGGCTTAATCAGGAAGATAGTAACTTACCGGTTTACTCTTACCGTGTTGTCTGCTTTGAGACGCTCCGATAATGAGAACGACTAGTGCAGCTACGAAACCTTGTCAAGGAGATTCTTAGGAATTCTACCTAATCACAGGCAGTATTTATACAGAGTAACGGAGAACCGTGGTTGTTACAACCGTATTCGATGAAGTAACAAAGCCACTTTCATCCATATATGTTGTTTATCGCTAACCCATTTATGCAGATTTCTTGACGATGGTAGCAGTTTCCCGTTGACGAGTCGAAGCCAGTACCACATGCTCATACTCGATTGACATTTATAAAGACATCATGAAAGCTCAAGTACATGTTTCAAGACTTTCGCTACTTTGATACCGTATGTCTTTCTTGAAGTGACGAAGTGTTTAAGTCAAAGAATTTCAAAGAAGTTTTTGTCACTCTAATACCGAACATCTTTCTTGAAGTGACAAAGTATTATAGTTAAAGATTTTCAAGAAAGATGTCTTATTCAAGCTTTCAAGACCAAGTATGAGCATGTTTGTCCAAAAGTCACAAGTGTACAAGACGGCGACAAGATCACAAGATGATGACAAGAGATTATGCTTGGTTGATGATCTCAAAGAAGTTAAAGTTCACATTCAAGTCCATCTATATGGAACAAGCTCAAGCCTAAAGTCAAAGATCACTACATCATGTTCACAACATGAAGTAAAGAAAACAAGTCTGCGAGCACAAGACTGAAGACAAAGCATAGTATGCTAGGTTTAAGTTTTTGTAAAATGGAGTGACCTCCCTTAGGGGGAGATTGTTAGGATAACAAAAAGTATCAGTCACTTCCATTATATCGTTAGATAGCTTATATAGTAATATTTGGAACCTTAATAGGCTAGTTAGTCCAAAGGCCATAGAAAGCCCATGGAAGCCTAGTCCTAGCCGGCCATATGATAGGTATTATTACCCCTATCCATGCCTTGAAGAGGGTTGGTTGTTCACTTTCTTAATTCTACCTCTAACTTAATCTTTCTCCTTTTCTTTCTCTCTTTTAGAAGTTGTTATCCATCTTTCTCTCTCTAAGTTCTTTATACGTTTGATCTGTGAGTTTAGATAATCTTAGTATTCTTCAACGTTGATTTCCCTTTATCCGGTACTAGCTAAATACCGGGTATATACTCGGAAGACCAATCCCATCATGCTTACCCTTTATTCACTGTTACTAGCTAAATATCTGTCATAATCATGGAAGGGCCAAACCTACATGGCTTACATTTCTTAGGTAACTAAGCTTATTCAACTAAGTTCTAACAAGGGTAGAACTAATCTCACAACATACGACTGAAATCCTATCTACTAACTTACTTGTATATCAATATATAACCTTGACACATTACAATATTTAGTTTGAATGAATATGATGAATGAAATGATGACTCAAGATTAGTAGCTAGATCTTCATGAGATGAGAGATGCTTGCGACAAGTGAACCTCGAAGCTTGATCACGTATGCAAATTCGGTACATCTTCTCCTATTAAGAAAATCACCAAAACTCTAATATGATTTGAAACATGATTTGAGATCAGAGGTTAGATGAATGCAAGATGAAATGTATGAGTGAATGAATGAGTTAAACAAGAGAAATGACTTGGTATTTATAAGCAAAGTTGGTACTGTAGCACGGTTCTACCGTTTCTCTCTAAAGAGAGGAACCGGTCAATATTAGCCTATAGAACCGGCGTGTCCTGTAGCCCGGTTCAAGGCGGTTCCATCCTCAGAAGAGAAATGGCTAGTTAAAGGGAATGGAACCGCGGTCTCACACAAAATTCGAATTTTGGATTGCCAAATATTAAAATATTTTGTGTGATCTTGTATGATTATGTCACCTATGATGTAAATAAATTTATTACCTTTAAAAGAAAAATGATTTTTCTATTACATAGAAATGTGGTATTAAGAATATTTGTGAACTCTAAAAATTTACTTTGTTTGAAAAACAAAGGTAAATATATATTTAATTAGAGTGACCAAGTTGATTTGTAGAAAAAGTATCTTACATATTTTAGTAAGAGAAGTGTATGTTTAGGTAATGTGTGATATAAATGATGTAAGATGCGAAAGATGAATATGATGAGTATGATGATAATAATCGAGTTAGAGAACTATTGGTTTAAAACAAATAAACTTTATTATCTACTTCCGATGATTTTATGATTGTCATCGACAAAACACGGAAAGATCATAAAATATAAATAAATGTTTTTACGGTTTATTAGTATTAACAATCTCCCCTTTTTTGTTGATGACAAAACATAATCTTATTGGAAGTAAACTATAAAAATTTTATGTTTTAAATTGGAGCTTTTACTTCCTTCTCCCCCTTTTTGTCGAAACAAAAAGAGCGTCGAAGAAAAACTAACCAATGTATGCAATGCAGTAAAGTAATAAACATGAGTAAGATCGAAGAATGTCAAAAATAATGATGATTCATAAAGAATCAAATGCTATGCTCCCCCTTAATGAGGTCGTCAAGGAATCTAAATGGATTTTGAGTGCTACAAAGATGAATGTTAGTAATGTGTTTTAATATCAAGAAATAAAACCCCCTTAGATAGGGAGAAACCTGTATAATGAAACGAGGATATTCCTAAAAAAAGTTTACGAGCAGTTGAAAATTAAAAACAAAATCTCATCCCTGTGCAGCCGGTTCCATCTGGTTCCTTTTCCAAATGGAACCGGCCTTCCTGAGGGAAAGGAACCGGCCGACCTAAAGCAACAGTCAACGTAACATATTTTTGGTGGAAATCAATTATTCAAAGAATAGCTCCAGCATACCAAATCAATCACTTGGCCAAGCGATGAATCAAAATTTTAACAAAGATCATTAACAAGCAAGTGATTAATCAGGCATAAAAGTAATTTTTCATTAATGATCACGAGAACATAAAAATCATGAAGTAAAATACATTGTTCTTAAACAACGAAGACTAAAATCATGATCTAGTTCTTAACTACCTAATCTATTTTTCCCAAAACCTAAAATCATTTGAACTTGCAATCACCGTTTCATGGTTTTTGGTTAGCCAGGTGGTTAAGACGGTCAAGAATGTGGTTTAGCATGTTGGCAATAGGGGCAAGTGTGTTCTTTCGGTTAAGGAATAGATGAAGGTCCTTCAACCCATAAGGATTGATAGAGTGAGACAAAGGTTTGTGATGGTGGGAGTATTGGTTAAAATGGTGGTATGGTGGAAGTTTGGAGTGTTTGGAAAGAGGTGGAAGGGTAGAATGAGGTTGGTGGAGTTTGAGAGGTGTGAGGAAGAGGTTCTTGAGGCAAGAGTCCATTTTGCACATTTAAGCATTTTGTAGAGCGGCTTCTATGTTATCGGAAAAATCTTGGAGTTGTCCAAGTTCTTGCAATACTTGATCCTGACTAAAGAATGGTTCGGGTTGAGCACTCATTCTATTTCCTCTCCTTGAGAGGTTGATTGGTGGGAAGAATGGCTCAAAGTACATGGGAGTTGGTAGAGGGAGTGTTTGGTTGATGTCTTGATAAGGTGGTGGAGGTGGTGTATTCTAGCTTCTTGGAGGTAAATCTTCCAACGAGTTCAAATAAGAATGAGGTTCAATGGGTGAGCTAGGTGGAGTTGAGAACACAAGTGATCGAGGTGCTAATAGTGATACTTCTATGGGTTGACTTGGGGGTGTTTGGCTAATGACTGGAGGGGTGATAGATAGAGCAAGAGTGGTGTTGAGAGTTGTGGGAATAGGATTGTTTTCTTGAATAAGTGAGGACTCATCTGAAGAAATGTCAACGACACTGTTTCTTGCCATTTTTCTTGGAGAATTTTTGGTGGATGATGAAGCACTTGAAGCCATTTTTAGAGAAGATTAAGGAAGGTTTTATGGCTGTTTTTTTCAAGCTTGAAGGTTGGAAGAATGGTGATTAACAAGCTTAAACAAGTTTCCATCTTATAGACTAAAGCCATGCAAAATAATAGATGTTCAAACCACTGCTTTTTCTCTAAATATAATCATTAGAAGTGCTTTTTAGGTAAAATAAGTCAAAACCAGTCATTGGATAACCTTAAGACAGATATAACTAGCCTATTTATGAGGTTGGATTTAAAAGTTAACTACCCAAAACGTCAAAAAATTCCATTGTAGAACCGGTAGGGACGGTTCCATTTGCACAATGGAACCGTCCTTTGCTGCAGATGGAACGGCCACTGCAGTCAAGGATCCTCAAACCTTAAAAATCCTAGAAATGTTGCAAATGATTTCTAACCCTAATTTTTATTTGAAATAGTGATCAAATATCATTTCTTGATGATGCAAATGGCTCAAAGGTAATACCTAATGCTTAGATCCTATAAAGTTTGACTATACCTAACGCTCTTAATTCTAGATAGGGAGGATAAGCATCAAGCATAATAATCATCCATAAACATAAATATTTTTTTAACAAAATGACATTCAAGAATTCAACCATAAATAGTACATAAAGAAATGAGTATTCATACAAGTATATATCCCAAATAGTTCAACCAAACATACCCTTAGAAATGACAAGACCAGTTTAGCACACACCTACTTCTTCTTTTCGAGGTTGGAGAGGAAGTGACCAAAACATTTGAACATCCCTTTTGTTTGCTTGAATTCTGGAGACTCTCCTCCGGTAATAGGTGGAAGTTGCTTTATGTAGACAACCAGATCAAGGGTGTAGTTGTCAATGAGATCATTTTCTTCTTGATTTGGAGTGTGAGAGGGTGATGATAATTCAGAAGGAGTTTGTGGGTGAGGTCTTTTCCTATCAATCATTATTCGACGAGCCTTGCCTTCGGTGAGAGGGATCATGACGTGGTCCACAAGGTAATGAATGTCTGAGATAGCAAATGGATGGGTAGTGTGGACATGCCTATAGATTCGAGTAAGGAGCATCCCATAAGGAAGCACCATAAATTCGCTTTTAATTACACTTTCCATTCTTATGACAATGTAGTAGGCAAGATTGAACGGGGTTTGAATGGTAAGGCAATAAAGCATGCACACGAGATAAGCATTTGGGTGATCTTTGTTTCCCAAGAGACTTATGGCATTTTCACTAAGAATGGTTTCCCACTTTTTGAAGTCGAGATTCATTTCAGAGTTCACCATTTGATAGGGATCAAGAACAACGGGTTTGCCTTTGACTTTGCGGGTTTTGCCATGGGGTCTTTCATAGAAAATGGCATCATGCACCACTTTGAGATTTTCAACGGGGAGAAATAAATTGGATTTGGATCGATGCAATTAGGAAGGGATGCAATGGACCATTCAGGTGAAAACATGCATACATTTTCACAAGTAACACGAAGAATTTGAGCGAATTCCTCGAGTCGGAGACAAATCTCAACATTGTTGATGATAAAGGCGATGGAAATTGTCCCGTCCATATTTTGAATGATTCGAACACTTTTATAGAATTAAAGTGTTGGTCATCAATATAAGAGAGGTCAATGACATGACCTTCATGGAAGAATCGACGTTCAAGGTTTTTGAAAATGGCTATTTCGTCCTCGCTAAGGCTCGATGTTTTGTAGTATTTTGGAATGTAGAATGCGGTATCTTGGTGATCGACATGAATGGATTTCAGCATTTTGATCCTAAAGAAAATAATTCCAACAAGACAAATTAAACAAAAGGTTCCATTTAATATGTCCATTTTAACGTTTTTATCATTTAAGTCGAATAAACTCGTTATGTCAAAAGAAATCAAGTGTGACGGTATTCTAGAAAAACCATTTTTAAACTCCTTCT
>BQNB010152043.1:0-11825 GCA_026074375.1 Tanacetum coccineum | reverse complement strand
TTAACTATGTTTAATAATGTCATATTCACACCTTAAGTGATTTGTCGTCGTCAAGTAAACTTTTGACTAAATAACTTGTTTAGGTAAACTTTTACGTGGTCAAAACATGAAGATCACTAAATATGAAAATCGTTTTTGCGTGAATATTTGTATTAACATACATGTTGTAGCTTCAGTGTCATGAACTTAGCTCAGGCGTAATTACTTTTGTGATATTGTATGTGTTACATTATTGCGCACTTGAAATCTTGCGGTCCTACTTTATACATTACTTAAACCTGTGAATTCACCAACTTTATGTTGACATTTTAAAGCATGTTTTTCTTACGTCAATAAGGTACAGGGGCAAGGATACATTGGATGTCGTCATTTTGAGAGTCATATTGCATAAAGATTTATATGCATTACATTTGGGAAATAAATGTTATGTATTAAAATCTTTAAATTTACAAGGATGAACAAGTTAAGCATTGAGCTTTTGTAACAAACTATTTCATTAAATCTAATGTATCATTTTTAAATGACTTATTTAGAGGTTGTTCTCTCATATCTTGTGTTATTGATCTATGAAGTAATACTCCCGGACCCTTATTCTGCTATGACCCAATTTAGGGGTGTTACAAATAGCTCCAGAGGACATGGCTTGCGCTTGGGCGAAGGACCTTGGCCTAGGCTGATCTTTTGCAGAGATATGAGGCATTGAATGATGACTACAGAGAGCTGTACCAAGCTCATTCTTCCTGCAATGACCTTTCCTAACAATTAATCAATACTCAAAATGAACTAGTGAATGCCCTTTATATCCAGTAGGCTTTGTCGGATGATCACAAGACTTTGTAGCAGGTATAACACCTTGTGTTTTCAATTCATTGACGACGTCGATAAATCCACAATGTACCTTTTGTATTGTACGCATTTGCTTTAAAACATAAATGTTAAGCTAAATCGCGTAAGCTAAAAATTAGCGTTCAATGTAAACGGGCATCAATCAATTAAATGTTTACATCAAGCAAGGGTTATATAATTATTTTGAGAATAATTATTAACTTTGTTCATTTTATTTTTATCGGATACGTAAAGTGTATACGTTTCGCGATAAATTGCGTTTAGGCACTCCCGGAACCACCAAAACTTTTCTACGCTTCAACAAATACCCACTTTTATACCCAATACATAAAAGTTACAAAAATATCTCACTTATATCACTCTTTGGCCGAATTTATGGCAAATGATACAAAGATATAAAGAAAATCTTACCATTTGGTCAATGTACATCACATATTCATTAAGCACACCCATACCTTGTCTCTTTGACCAAAGACCAAGACCAAGGACCATAGACCCATCCCTAAGACCCTCTTTTATGTCTCCTTGACCAAGACTTCCATATATACATGCATTACTAGAAAGAGATAACACATATACATAAACACTTAGCCAAAATTCAACAAAAACTCTTCCTTGGTGCTCCATATAGCTCACGGCTCACACACCCCTCTCTAATAAATCCATACTAAATTTTATGCAACCTATACACACCTATACACATCATATCTAAGACATTCTAAGATGTTTCCAAGTATTGGCTAACCATTTTCAAGTATTAATCAAGAAAAGTGAAACTAGGGTTTTAAAATGGAAAGCTAGGGTTTTATATCTAAACAAGGGTTTAGATACTTTGGTTCATCATCTTACATCATAATAAGGTTATCTAAAAACCTTCATGTCTTTACTTTCATCATTTTTATATGTTTACATGTTTTATATAACTATATCACCCCTTAGGATTTTTAATATGTAAAACGAATTATCACTTATGTTTATGAATTTACACACTTTTCTTATGTCATATTGTTATATATATCATGGAAAAATGGATTAATAAATATGTTGACATGTTGTTTAAGTATAAACATGATTTTGTATAAATTTGGGTTTATAAAGTTAATAAAACAAACTCTTTATAAATGAACACACTTGGATAATAAAAGGGTGATTTGATTTCGACTTCATACAGTAGGTTTGACATTACATAAAAATAATACGCCTCATGACGATTCCAAAATGATAAGAAACTCGAAAAACCGATTTATAACGAAAAAGATACGTTAGTTACGAGTTTACGACGAGAAATACTTTTATAAAACTATTTTTATAAAATTTACTATTCATTACAGAAAGTGATATTTTTAAAACATCAAAAATATGATATAACTTTTAATTACGAGATCGTACTCGAAAGAATCGTTAAAAACGGAGCTATAACGAATAAAATACGACGTTTACGAGTTTACGATAACAAAAACTATAAAAATAAGTATATATCTGTTATGAACAGTAAAAATCACTATTCATCAGAAAAACTAAAATTTTAAAAATGTTATATTTTGATAACTCGACTTAATACGAAAATGTGGACATAAGAAACGTAAGAAACGGGCTTAAAACGAGAAAGTTACGCATTATTTTCTAACTTGTGCACTATTTCCTGAGGTGAATAGTGTTGGTTCGTTTTTAAAATAAATTTTTGCGAAACATTTTAGAATCATTTATATAATATTTATACATGTCTTAAACTTTATAAATATTATTTTACAAAGACAATTGAATTATATATTCGATTATACGAGTTCAAATACACGAATAATATTTAGCAAATGCAATTTAAATATTATTTCGCAAACACGAGTAGACGGTGATGTAGCTATATAGAATCATACGTTGTATTAGTTATCAAAGTACTATATTACTAGGGAGTTTCATAATGAGGCCTCTTCGGGGTGGCGTATCGACGAGTTGTTGGATTTACGATTTAAAGTGTCCTAGCTCCTCATACGTTCACTACACGACCTCTTAATTATGATAGCCCGAACGATAGTATGATGAGCTATACGACCTATAAATAATCAAAGTGTTTAGTACTTATACGACCTATATTGGATTAGGTTGCCTTCGGATTCCTTCGTGACGCATTTTCTATTTTGAATACTTGTTGATTACCATTCACTCAAGGTGAGTTCGTAGCCCCTTTTTCTACTACTTGTTTTATTAAATTCGGGGGAGATTACATGCTTGATTTCTTTGGACACAAGTGTTTTCAAAACTGTATGCTATTTCCTGATTACATTATTGCCTAAGTACCCTTCTGCCGCTAAGTCCCCTTTTATCATGAACTGTTAATTACCTGCTGGGTATACGCTAGTGTTATGGATAGATCTATCGGGACTGACCATCCCCGTCTAGGCTGTGGTTTCTAGTTGACCATTGACGCATTTAACATTCAGTTGAATACCTATATCTGAAACCGTGAATTTTGGACATGATTGTTTTACTTTGGACACAAGTGTTTTTCAAATTGTATGCTATCTAGATTATTGCCTGAATGCTATTGTCTAAGAGCCATGAATTACTGGTGCAAATTCCGTTATATTACGATTACTGGTGCAAATCCGTTATAATTACGATTACTGGTGCAAATTCCGTTATATTACGATTACTGGTGCAATTCCGTTATATTACGATTACTGGTGCAATTCCGTTATATTACGATTACTGGTGCAAATCCGTTATAATTACGATTACTGGTGCAATTCCGTTATAATTACGAACTCGGGTGCAATTCCCTTATAATTACGAATACGGCTTCGATGTCATGATCTTAGTGCAATAATACTTGTTTTGGACTTCAGAATATGTACTTAGTCCACCATTACTTAAGTCTTGTGGTCCACTTTTAAATACTTCTTGATTTTATTAAATCACTATTTGGATTTCCTAAATACTGCTTTGAAATACTGTAACGCTACTTTTCTTCTGAAATATCTCTTAAATTATTTCAATACTGCTTTTACTTAAACCTATGAATTCACCAACATTATTGTTGACGTTTTTGCATGTATTTTCTCAGGTTATTATTTGCTAGTGGAGCATTGGGAGCATTCGAGTCGCGCGGATATATTTTTGAACGCTTAATAATTTGAGTACCATTAAATAAACATTTTGACAATGTTTTCTAATACATTACAAGTGAGACCTGTGTAACTCTGACATTTTTACTAAATTGAATGTGACATTTTATAAAACGTCTCTTTTGAGGTCGTTTTCTGTGACTTGTGCGTATGGACTTTGAAGTAGCACCCCATTGTTATCATTCCGCTGCTACCAGAATTTGGGGGTGTTACACGCGTGGCCCTGTTGTAATATACCATGGTTGTGGCATACTCGGCTGGAACCCGTGACCTGTGAACCAAGTTACCACTATGCCAGGCATAGTTACATTTTATATATACAACATTTTATATATAACCCCTATTAAATGGCTTGCCAGATTTTCTATTAATAAAAGGTTTAACATGGCTTCGTAGGGTTCAAATAAGAACGGTTCAAATAGCAAGGCCGATACCATTAGACTCGTAATTTTGTGCTCTTTACAATGGAGTGATCGAGGAATGTTTTTGGGTTTGTTTGAATCTCGATAAACATGAAAACGTCGTCGAAAGTCACCTAAAAATTACTATTTTTGCTTCGTTTTCAATCTTTTGTACCTGTAAGACATAATAACACAATACAAACATATTTGCAATTTATTTTATCATATTTTATGGTTATTAGTCCTATTTATAGTGTTTTCCAGGGTATAAATGATGTGTGTTTAAGCACACATCAGCAATTCATATACTAGTACTCCACTAATCAAGTCTTTACCAATTAATTAAGAACGTACTCGTTGATCCCAAGGTCACTTGTCGGTCCAACTAAGCTCACAATCTAAGGGCAAAGATAGGTTATTATTCGTGATCCTATTGGTCTAGATGTATAAATCACTATATGGAGAGCCATCCCGGCATCTAGATTACTTGGTCTGTATCACTAGATCCAGTTGAATGATAGGTCGCATACAAAAGCACGTAAACAAGTATAAACTGATAAACATAAACAAGCAATCAACGATAAATTAAGCAATCAAGATAAACAAACCAAACATTCAGATCTTCATAATAATGGCTTATGCCAAACGTCATAATCAATACAAGAGTAATAATTTAGCCAAGGTAAACTAACCGAGTTAACGAATGATACCAAAAACTGAACGATTACAAGAGTATAGGAGATTACAAGTTGTTTCCTATGGAATTAATTACGTTGCAAGACCTCTTCTGCTCTTCTTCTCCTCTAAAAATCAACTTTTATGGTTTAGGTATCGAAAATATGATTTAGCACACTGAAAACTCATTTTTGAGTTTTCTATTTATAAGGTCTGGAATATGGTCGATACGGCGTATTGACTGAGGTCAATACGGCGTATCGGGGGTTTCTTGGAGTAGGGACCACGTTTGATATCTTCCAGAATATTTTATTTCCATAGCTTGAATACGGCGTATTGGTCTTCCCTGGATACGGCGTATTGATCTTGTTTCCTTCGTGGTCTTTTGTGAAGTGCAGGCACAGATACGCCGTATCTTCCTTGATGGATACGGCGTATTGGATGTCAGAACAGTAATCTTCAAATGTCTTCGTTTAAGCTCCAGAATGCGTGCCTTTTTGCTAATCTTCACCAAGTACTCCATAATTACTGCAATTCTCAAATATAAACGATTAAGTAACAATTCTTTGCAATAATTATACAAAATGGGTTATTTACATGGGATAAATGATGCTATAAAAGTGACGTTATTTGATGTCATCAAATATCCCCCCACTTGAATCCTACTTGTCCTCAAGTAGCCTTTAGAAGTTTATGAAAATGTATCCCTAAGGATTTTTCCGTTAAGCATTTATTTGATCTATTACAAGTACACAACCAAACACCTCATGAAATAGGTAGATGAAAACACTCAAATCACTCAACTAATCTATGTGGTAACATGTAACTAATTTGCTCAATTGCTTGGTCATGACGAGTATTCTATCATAGGCTTGGCAAGGATACACATCTCCACCACTAGAGCTAAGGAGTAACAAGTTTATAAAGGTAAAATAGGTTTTTATTATAAGGCTTAGGTTGATCATTCTACAATCTTTCACCAAACGTACTACACCAACAAGGTATCTGAAGCATACATACATGGCCGTAATGACGGAATAGACATGTGTGTTCGATCACATCCTCATTCGAGTTTAACCAAGGGTTAGGCTGAAGAATGATATATGGTAAGGATCTTCTAACTTTCACCAATATTAATAAACTAACAAGGCAGCTGAATCATGCATACATGGCCGTAATGGCGAAATAGACATGCATGTTCGATCACATCCTTATTCGCGTAAAACCCATGGTTAATGATTAGGAAAGGGAAATAAATTGTTGTTAAATAAAAATTACGAAACAAATAGACTAAGTCCAAAACAAATAAGGCACAAGTTGCTAGACACTTTTTCTCGACCGTTACCATGAAAAAGACACAACTATTTACACACGTCTTGATCATAGATCAAAAACAACAACCTAAGTTGGCGTTCCCGTAACGGTCAACTTCCCAATCATCCCATACTTTTACAAGACAAGTGGCGATATCTACCACTTTATACAAAACTTTACATCGTTGACTTATAAGACTTATCAATGAATAATTAATCCTTCATATAATTCCTTCGGTCTAAGCTTTTGCGAAACGATTATCTACAAAACTCGGTGTAATTTCACCATCTTCACGATCATAATAACTCTGGATAATTCCTTCGATAATTCTTCATTCTTCGGACGTACCAATAATTGTGTTGGTAGTAAAAATACATGAGTTTTGACTACTTTATACATTCCCATTTGCAATGTGCAAATTTCTTCCCAACCGTACCAAAGATAGAAAATTGACACAAGACTCGGAAAATACATACTTTACACTTTAAGCAACTAGCAACTGATAAATGGACTTAATCTAACAGGGTAGGCTAAGGTGTAACGAAACAAACAGTTGGTGTTATTCCTAAAGGATTGGCTCTATTGGTTTTTCTAAGGGTATCTTACTCTTAAGATGAGAGTAAACAAAGGGTTTATACGGGGATTTAACTAACCAGTGTAGTTAGTTAATAAAACAACATATAAAGGCTTTTTGGGTGTAATCCTAGAAATTTACCAATTTAAACAAGTTACTCCATCTAAATCCATAATACTCATTATTGTGGTCTCGAATAGATATACCAAGCCAAGTTTTAAAGTCTACAACATCACCGGCACACTCATATTTTTGTGGAATTTAGGTAAACATTTGGAAACGGATAAGGTTAAATCCTCACAATATCTAATAAGGGTTATTGTGTGTGGGTTATGTAAAAAGTAATTTCACAAAAGTATTGTTGGGAATTAAAAGTCTTTATACTTAGTACTACCAAGCCAAGAGTTAGTACTGCTCAAGTTATAACTGCCAGTACTAACCAGTTAGTACTGCTAGAGTACGTTAGTACTACCAATACTAACTTAAGACTGATGAAGGACTTAAGACTGCTGGATGAAGATTAAGACTGCTAAAGTGATAAAGACGTGTCAAGAGATTTGTATTGACTTATTCAGTGTATATCTTATATAGTTAGAAAGATACGTATAAGATTAGAATTATAGAAGATTTGTAGTTATCTTGTAAAGGACTCCTTAGTGTATAAAAGGAGATCCTATGTTATAGTGTTACATAGACGTTTTTGATAAATAGATTCAAGGTTGTAAACCCTAGTACTACACAGAGTACTCGTATTATTGATAATAATAATATTGAAGTTTTTCAGTAATATCATTGTTCATACAGTTTACTGTTTTATTAATATTCTTCTAAGTATTAAAGAGTAGATTTTGCATACTCTTTAGTATTCACAAAGTTTCTACCATAGTTGTTTTGGATTTATCCAAAGTAACTTAACCTTTACAAGCTAAGGAATCGATCTTAAGTTGGGATCAACAAGTGGTATCAGAGCTTGTGTTCTGAAACTTTGATCTAGAAGAAACTAACAAGAAGAACCCTCTACTCACAAGGAAGAGATGGATCTAGAAACTGCACAAACCACTACTACTGCAAAGTTGCCCATTCTCAAACAGGGTGAATATGATATGTGGAGGCTAAGGATTGAGCAATACTTTCAAGTACAAGACTATGCTCTATGAGATGTCATAGAGAATGGAAACTCATTCAAACCAGCAGCTCAAACAACAACAAATGCTGATGGTACCTCAACTACACTAATACCAGGTCCTATAACTACTGAAGAAAAGGTTCAAAAGAAGAATGATGTGAAGGCAAGAAGTATGTTACTGATGGCACTTCCTAATGAACATCTAATGACATTTAATCAGTACAAGGATGCTAAGACCTTGTTTGCTGCTATACAAACAAGATTTGGTGGTAATGAAGCCACAAAGAAGACTCAAAAGACTCTTCTGAAGCAAATGTATAAGAACTTTAGTGCTCCAAGCACAGAGTCTCTTGACTCTATTTTTAACAGGCTTCAGAAGATTGTAAGTCAGCTGGCTATCTTGGGTGAAAATATTTCACAAGAAGATCTCAATTTGAAATTTTTAAGAAGTCTGCCTTCTGAGTGGAATACTCATGTTATGGTCTGGAGGAATAAACCTGATCTAGACACAATGAGCTTTGATGATCTCTACAACAATTTCAAGATTGTTGAACAAGAGGTTAAAGGAACTGCAAGCTCAAGCTCAAGCTCAAGTTCTCAGAACATGGCTTTTGTGTCATCTCCTAGCAGTACTAATGAAGTTAATACTGCTTATGGAGTTAGTACTGCTAACACTCAAGTTAGCCCTGCTAGCACTCAAGTTAGCACTGCTAGTACTCAAGTTAGTACTGCTAACTTAAGTGATGCCACTGTTTATGCATTTTTGGCCAGTCAACCAAACGGGTCTCAACTTGTACATGAGGACCTTGAACAAATCCATGAAGATGACTTAGAAGAGATGGATTTGAAGTGGCAGTTAGCATTGCTAAGCATGAGGACAAGAAGGTTTTTCTAGAAAACTGGTAGAAAGATCACTATCAATGGGAGTGACACAGCTGGATATGACAAGTCCAAGGTGGAGTGTTTCAACTGCCACAAGATGGGACACTTTGCAAGGGAGTGTAGAGGACCTAGGAACCAAGATAGCAGGAACAGGAATCAAGAGGGGGAAAAAAACCAAAAGAGCTCTAGAAGGACTGTAAATGTGGAAGAAACTTCTTCTAAAGCCATGGTGGCTATTGATGGAGCTGGTTTTGACTGGAGCTATATGGCAGATGATGAAGTCCCTACAAACATGGCTCTTATGGCTTTTTCAGACTCTGAGGTACATAATGACAAAACTTGTTCAAAAACCTGTCTAAAAAGCTTTGAAACTCTTAAAATCACTTGGTTGATTTAGAATCGAGTTTAACAAAATATGAGTTCATTTTGCTACTTATAAAAAGAGGGTAGCATGTTGTGAAGAGCAACTTGTCTTTTACAAAAAGAATGAGGTTATTTTTTGTGAGCAACTTGCTGTTCTAAAAAGAGATATCTCATATAAAGACTTAGAAATTAGTATGCTTAAAAGTCAGTTAGAAAAGCTTAAGCAAGAAAAAGAAAGCAATCAACTTAAAATTGAAAATTTTGATAATGCTTCTAAGAGTCTAGACAAATTAACAAGGAGTCAGATAACTGATAAAAGTAGAAAGGGTATAAGGTTTGTAAGCTATAATGCTGCCCAAAGCTTGATTTGTCTAACTCTGGTCTAGAGGAGTTCCAACAGCCTGAGTTTGAAGGCTATGGACCTAAGACTAGTAAGAGTGTTAGTGAAGATATTTCTAATAAGGTTAGGGAATCTCCTGATGCCCTATTGGTTGAGGAGTTGGTGTTAGATGATAAGTTAGAGAAGAAAACTATTTTTCCTACTGTTGCTAAGATAGAATTTGTTAGACCTAAACAATAAGAAAAACCAGTTAGGAAACCAGTTAAGTATGCTGAAATGTATAGGTCACAAAGTCCTAGGGGAAATCAAAGAAACTAGAATAATCAGAAGTCCCAACAGCTAGGAAGTGACTTTGTGATGTACAATAAAGCTTGTTTTGTCTGTGGAAGTTTTGACCATGTGCAGGCTGACTGCAATTACCATCAAAGGGAAAGGGTGGTATCTGGGAATAATTATACAAGGGTGAATTACAATTATTCTGCTAAAAAGGCTCACCCTAGTGCTCACAGGAACATAGTTCCAAGAGCAGTTTTAATGAAAACTGGCCTAAGACCACTTAATACTGCTAGGCCTGTTAATACTGCTCATCCCAAAACTACAGTTTATAGTGCTAGACCAATGTCACGTTTTTCTAAATCAGCACAATCAACTGTAAAGAGGCCCTATCAAATAAGAACAACATTAACTAACAAAAATTTTAGCCAAAAAGTTAATACTGCTAAGGGAAAATTTTATACTGCTAGGCCAAATTCAGCAGTAGTTAATGCTGTTAGGGCAAATCAGGTTAATGCTATTAAGGCCTCAGCATGTTGGGTTTGGAGACCTACCAAACTTAATAGTGCATCAATTACTTTGAAGAGACATAATTATGTTGATGCACGAGGCAGATCCAAGTCAGTGATGGCTTGGGTCCCCAAAGGAAACTAATTTCCTTATTTTTATGTGCAGGGTCATCCACAAAAAGAAGATCAAGGCTATGTTGACAGTGGATGCTCAAGGCACATGACAGGGAACATGTCCTATCTCTCAGACTTCAAGGAATTTGATGGAGGATATGTTACCTTTAGGGGAGGAGCCAAAGGAGGGAAAATTACTGGTAAAGGAACTCTTAAAACTGGTAAGCTTGATTTTGAGGATGTGTACTTTGTCAAGGAGTTACAGTTTAACCTTTTTAGTGTTTCACAGATGTGTGACAAAAAGAACAGTGTTCTTTTTACTGACACTGGATGTTTTGTTCTGTCTCCTGACTTTAAGTTAGCTGATGAAAGTCAGGTTTTACTTAAAGTTCCTAGAAAGAACAATATGTACAGTGTTGATATGAAGAATATTGTTCCTAAAGAGAGTTTAACTTGTCTTGTTGCAAAGGCCACACTTGATGAATCAATGTTATGGCATAGGAGGCTAGGTCATGTAAATTTTAAAACTATTAATAAACTTGTTAAGGAAAATCTTGTGAGAGGTTTACCTATAAAACGTTTTGAAAATGACCAAACTTGTGTTGCTTGCCTTAAGGGAAAACAACACAAAGCCTCATGTAAGTCCAAAATTCAGAACTCTATTACTCAACCTTTATTCATGTTGCATATGGACTTGTTTGGTCCAACTTTTATGAGCAACTTAATAAATAAGAAATATTATCTAGTTGTCACTAATGATTATAACAGATTTACTTGGGTTTTCTTTTTAGCATCTAAGGATAAAACTAGTGGCATTCTTAAGAGCTTTATAACTCAGATAGAAAATCTAGTTGATAAGAAAGTAAAGGTAATCAAATGTGACAATGGAACAGAGTTCAAAAATAGAGTTATGAGTCAGTTTCGTGAAAAGAAAGGCATTAAAAGGGAATTCAGTGTAGCTAGAACTCTTCAGCAAAATGGTGTTGCTGAGAGAAGAGATAGGACACTAATTGAGGATGTTAGAACCATGTTAGCTGACTCTAAGTTACCTACTACATTTTGGGCTGAAGTATTTAATACTGCTTGCTATGTGCATAATAGGGTATTAGTAGTCAAGCCTCATAATAAGACCCCTTATGAACTCTTTAGAGGTAGAATACCTTCTCTAAGCTTCATGAAACCATTTGGGTGTCATGTTACCATTCTTAATACTTTAGATCATTTAGGCAAGTTTGATAGAAAGTCTGATGATGGATTCTTTGTTGGATAATCATTGAATAGTAAGG
>BQNB010152041.1:0-15824 GCA_026074375.1 Tanacetum coccineum | reverse complement strand
GAATATTTCAGTCCGCAGCTCCATATAATCGTGCTCCTTCGAATGGTGGTGTTTATATGATAAGTTGTGTACATGGTAAAACTCTTTACATAAAAAAAAAGGCAATAGAGAGTAACATAAAGATATACATCATGGGGAAGAACCACACCTTTATGGACCCTAAGAAGAGGCGTTCAAATATGCTTATTTCAAAGTTGCTACCCGTGAGGTTTGAACTTGAGACTCTATATTGGAGAATCCCAAACCCTCAGATACACTTTTTGGGTTGACATGCACTAATATTATGGTTTTTTTGGATTAAGGGCGAATGACACAAAAAGGTACTCAATTTAAGTGTGATTTTTAATTAAGGTATCGCACTTTTAATCTTGCATAAAAAGGCACCAAACTTATTTTTTTTTGCCAATTTGAGTATTTTCATTAAACATTTAACGATCATCCGTTAAATTTTACATTTCAAGTCCACCGGCCGCTACCACCACCACCAATCATCATCGTCACCATCACCAATTCGAAGACCGAAACTAAAATACCTTGTAATTTTTCCGGTTTGAAGAGAAATAGAATGATTCCTTTTGATAAAATTATAGCTAATAAACATAAAGTTTCAAAACTGAAAACTACAGTCATATAATGTCTGTTAGTCATTTAATCTATTAGTTACTCAAATTATTAGAAACTAAAATACCTTGTCTGTTCGTCATAAAATTTCAAAACTTTAAACAGCATGTGTCTCCGTAACACATTTTAATACCATTATAAATATAATTGTTCTTTTTCAATGACACATACTAGCTTTGAAACGTAAATAGGGGCACGCAATAATGATTTTCTAACATATTGTAATATTGAATGCTAATTTGATTCTTTGATTATTATTGATAACAACTATCCTATATTATAAGATATAAGAGAACATTCTGGAATGAATACTATGGGTTTAGGCCCAATACAAATTAATGAATAATAAATGTCTTGACTAATAAATGTCTTGACTTGAATGTTTGAATGTTGACTTGACTTTCAATGTTGACTAATACGCCCCCGCAGTTGGAGCGGGAGGAGGCCGTACCCTCAAACTGGAGCGAAAATCTTCAAACAAAGCTGATGGAAGACCTTTGATGAAGATATCAGCATACTGAAAACGAGATGGAATATGAAGAACCCGAACATGACCAGCTTTAACCATATCACGAACAAAGTGTATATCAATCTCAATATGTTTGGTGCGTTGGTGTTGAACCGGATTGACTGACATATAAACTGCACTAACGTTATCACAGTAAACCAGAGTAGCTGTCGAAAGAGGAGAGTGTAACTCACGAAGGAGATTACGAATCCATGCAGTTTCTGCAACAACATTAGCAACACCCCGGTATTCCGCTTCAGCACTAGAGCGAGAGATGGTGTGTTGTCGTTTAGCAGACCACGACAAAAGGTTATCACCTAGAAACACACAATAACCGGAAGTAGACCTGCGGGTGGAAGGGCAACCTGCCCAATCAGCATCAGTGTACCCAACTAAAGATGTAGTAGCGGAAGCATATAACTGAAGACCAAGCTCCAGGGTGCCCTGAACATAGCGCATGATACGTTTGAGAGCAGCAAAGTGCGGCTCCCTCGGATCATGCATATAGAGACAAACCTGTTGAACTGCATAGGACAAATCTGGGCGAGTAAAGGTAAGATACTGGAGCCCCCCTGCAAGACTACGGTATAAAGTAGGATCCTGAACAGGAACGCCGTCCGGACCCAATTTGGAGTCAGTGTCAATTGGTGTCCGAGACGGGTTACAATTAACCATATGAGCTCGCTCAAGAAGCTGACGAGCATACTTCTTCTGAGACAAAAATAACCCTGTAGGATGACGAACAGCAGAGATGCCAAGAAAATAATTAAGTGCCCCGAGATCGGTCATATCAAACTCTTTATGCAAAGAGTCTACAATCTGCTGAAGTAGAACTGGAGAAGAAGCTGTGAGGATAATATCGTCCACATATATAAGTAAATAAGCAACCTGAGAACCCTGTGTATATATAAACAATGAAGAATCACACCGACTAGGAGAAAAACCAGCCCGAGTGGCATAACCTGCAAACCGCTGGAACCAAGCACGAGGTGCCTGTTTCAAACCATACAAAGACCTCTGCAAAAGACATACATGATTAGGATAACGAGAGTCAACAAAACCAGGGGGCTGATGCATATACACTGTCTCAGATAAATCACCGTTAAGAAATGCATTCTTAACATCAAGTTGGTGAATAGGCCACTGTCGAGACACAGCAAGGCTAAGAACGGTGCGAATGGTGGCCGGCTTAACAACTGGACTAAATGTCTCATCAAAGTCAACACCGTGTTGCTGATTACTACCGTTAGCAACAAGTCGAGCCTTATAACGACTCAAAGTACCGTCAGCATGAAATTTATGCTTAAATAACCACATAGATCGAACCAAGTTAACATCAGACGGCCTTGGAACAAGAATCCAAGTACCATTTTTAACTAACGCATTATACTCATCATACATAGCATTACACCAATTAGGGTCTTTTAGAGCAATAAACGGAGATTTGGGAATAGGAGAGAGAGATGAAGTGTGAAGAGAAAGACGTTCGATGGGTTTGACAATACCCGATTGAGACCGTGTGATCATGGGATGAGTGCGGGGTGGTTCATTAACTGGGTTGGTATTGGTTTGTGGATTTGGTGGATCGAATATGGGTGGTGGCAGCGGATTGTTTTGGGTTTGGGTTTGAATGTTGTTTGGTTCGTGACTAGTGGGCTGGTTGGTGGGGAAAGTTGGGCCTGGTGAATTTGGGCCGGTGTGAGGAGGACTTTGGGTTGGATCGGTAATTGGTGGAGCAGTTGGGATGCTCGTTTGGTGTGGGATGTTTGTGGAAGGATTAGGAAGTTTGGATGCAAGAGAAGTGAGGAGGGGTGAACGTTGAGTATCGAGGAAGGTGTAAGAAGGTGGCGAGGAAGGTGTCATAGATTTGTAAGGGAATTGTGTTTCGTCAAAGGTGACGTGTCGGGAGAGAATAATTTTGTTTGTCTCGAGGTTAAGGCAACGAAAACCACGATGATAGGCGGGATAGCCTAAAAAGATACATGGTGTGGCACGCGGGGCAAGTTTATGAGGTGAGTGGAGATGAGGGTAGCATAGACACCCAAAGATGCGAAGGTGCGAGTAATTGGGTGGTTTGTTGAAAAGGCGTGTGAAAGGTATATCGTTATGGATTGCGGTAGATGGTAAAAGGTTTAGGAGATAGGTGGCCATATGGAGGGCTTCGACCCAAAAGGTAGGGGGAGGTGTGCTTGAAAGAGAAGAGTACGAATGGTATTATTAATTGTTCGTATCATTCGCTCCGCCTTGCCATTTTGTTGGGAGGTTTTTGGGCAAGAGAATCTAAATTGGATGCCATTTTTAGCAAAAAGGGTGTGAAGTCGGTTATTATCGAACTCACCGCCATGATCACATTGGAAGCTTTTAATTTCACATTTAAATTGATTTTTAACATAGTTGCGAAAATGCAAAAATTTATCAAACATGTCAGATTTAGAACGAAGAGGATAAATCCATAGAAAATGAGAGAAATGATCAAGAAATAAGACATAATATTTGAAACCACTAGAGCTAACAATGGGTGATGTCCATAAATCAGAATGTATAATATCGAAACAATGTTTAACAATGGAAGTTGAACTATGAAAGGGAAGCTTCACATGTTTGCCAAGTTGGCAAGCGTGACAAATATGTGAAGACTTTTCTTTATTACATGAAATAAAACGACTAGAGACAAGCGAACGTAGCACTTGATCACCCGGATGTCCGAGGCGTTGATGCCACATAGAAGCACTTGTCGAGAGAAAAGCAATAGGAAGAGTTGACGGCTTGGTAACTGGATAGAGATCGCCCGAACTGTCACATCGAAGGAGGATATGACGAGTCAAGTAATCCTTCACAGAAAAACCAAAGGCGTCAAATTCAATAGTACAATTATTATCCCTAGTGAACTGACGAACAAAAATAAGATTTTTAATTATATTGGGGGTTACAAGAACATTATGAAGATGAAGAGGGCGATGATGAGAAGGAATAATGCTATGGCCGGTGTTGGTGACGAGAATAGACTTGCCATCACCAACGTGAACAGATGGAAATAAACGTTTATAAAAAATGATACTTAAATTACTTGCATTAAAATTTAAATGAGAAGAGGCACATGTATCCATGTGCCAAGTCGGGTCTTGCGGCAGCATAATGTTAAACGCACTTGGTAGAGTAGTATGCTGGGATGCATAAATAGCCGGAGCGGGACCGAGTATACCTTGACCGGGATGCGGCAATCTGTAATGCTTTTGTGGTGTAAACTGTTGAGCAACATTAGTCTTGTGAGCCACATATTGGACTAGGGAACAGGTGAAAGCCATAAGAACAATCTTTTTTTTCTTCGATGAACAGTACCCGACGATGAACAATACTTGTCGGTGAATAGTGAAACTGATGAACAGTAATTTTTTTTTGATTTGGTGAAAAAAAATGACTGTGAGGTAGAGAAAGAATAGGGGAGGAGACGACTGAGATGAGATTTTAGGAGTGGATTGATATTGGCTGTGATACCATATTGAAGGTAATTGGTTTTCCTTGATTATTTCTCACAAATGACAAGATATATATAGATTACAAAGGGGATGGGCTTGAGCCCAAGATAACTACGATACAGCTAATGATGACAAAGCATCCAAAAATATATCAATTAATTTAGGAAGGTAACTAATCAAATATCAATCAAATATATTGACTAATAGGCTAATGATTTGCACACTCTTCATTTTGATTTGCACACTCCATTTTGCGCTTTAACCAGTTGTACATTTATTGAATAATGCTTTGCTAGTTTGTACATTTAAGTGTATGGATAAAAAATAAAAGTGTGCTAATCAACTCCCTTTTTATTAATCTTAAATCTTGTCTTTTTAATATAATGAAATGGATGGTCTAAATTTATCCCTTAATATGTAGAAAGAAACTAGTATGCAAAATAACTCACCTTTTGCTTAGAAAACCATTATCTTTAAAACCAAATGAGTACAATTATTGAAGTCACAAAGATGCACATAACGTCTATGCGTACCTTCTTTAATTTCTTTTTGTCCAACAATTTCTACACGTGTTTGATCTTTCCCGGTAGTGAAAGCAAGTGAGTGCAACGTTTTGCCATATTAGGAAAATATTGGTATGATTATACTGCAATAAATTGCCTAGACATTCCAAATTGTTGCTTGATCAATCATCGCTCTTTATCTTCCTACTATTGGTTGCTCGATTTTAGTGCTTGAATTATTGTGATAACAAGTTAAAAACTAGACAAGGACAATTATATTTTAAGATGAAAACGGACGAGAAAAAACTCATAACTCATAGGTACTCACACGTAAATGAACAGGTAATTCTGTTATTTTTCACTCGCGAGTGGGTTATGGGTTTAAGGGGGTGTTTGGCTAAGCTTATGAGTTGGGCTTATGCTTATGTTGTATAAGCGGTTTATGGCTTATATATCGTAAGCTCATAAGTCCATGTTGAGTGTTTGGATTAACTTATATTTAATGATTTGATAATTTAAAATGTTTGGTTTAGTTTAGAGTAGTAAATGACTATAAAAGACATGAATTAAAAAATATTAATGTTAGATTAAGTATAATTGAGGGTAAATTTGTAATTTATAATGCAAAATGTTATATAAGCCCAACCCCACCTAAAAAAACACACTTTTGTGGCTTATCAAAACCCCTTTATATAAGCTCATAAGCCAACTCATATAAGCTTAGCCAAACACTTAGTTTGGGCTTATATGACACATATAAGCTAATAAGCTCATAAGCCCATCATATAAGCTTAGCCAAACACCCTCTAAATTTGTACCCATCAGTAGGTGGCGGGTGGGTGACGAGTAATGCATACTCATCATGAGTGTACCCATTTAAGAAACTCACGAGTGTACCCACCTAAATATCCACGAGTATACTACCTAAATATTTGTGAGGTTGTCGGTATATATTTAATAACTATCAAGATCTCTATACTACACAGTAAACTAACAATTGTTTGAGTTATAAGAACAAAAGATGAATATGAAATATCAAACTTTCAAAGATATATACATGATATATCTCATTACATGTATGTGATTTGGTGTAATGATGATAAATTTTTCTACTTTCAGACATGTTATTAAGTATTTTGTGAACTTGGTATTTAAAAAATTGATATGATGTCTTATTACCTAGTTTCATAGTTAGTTTACATATCATGGTTTTATGATTTTGTTTCATTTCACAAACTCACGGGTTTACCCACGGGCAATGGATACCCATGGGCACAGGTATGGGTAAAAAGTTATACCCATTGGTGGGTGGCGGGTGAGAAAAAAATCACGAATTCGAGTGACGAGTTTGATGAACCTATACCCATTACCAACGGGTGTCATCCCTAATTATATTGCCATAATAACTCCACAAGTGCAAAAAGTTGCAAATTCTGTCAAGATGACCAATTTATTAAAAGTTTGTTTTTTATGGTGTGCATCTTTTATTTCAATAAGTTAAATGAAAAAAAGTCAGTCTATAACTTCTTAGAACCTATCTTGAACATATATTTGACTTGAAAATGATTCAATTATACACATGTAAAAGTCCTCCATATATAGGGATAATTTTTGTAGAAGGTTTTTCTAAAAGCAACTCTTTTTATCATCTCATAATTGTGTGATTGTCGATTACTTTGTTTGCTTTGACGAGATTGGATATTATTCTTGTGAAGTGTGTATGATTCGTTTTGGGTCGCTTTTTGGTTAAAACCGAAACTGAACCAAAATATTCGGTTTTCATAAAATCAAAAATGTCAACCGTTCTATTTTTGGCTGTTCGGTTTTCTCGGTTATTATTGGTTTTGGTTTGGTTTTTCGGCTTTTCAGTTTTTAACCGTTTATATTTAGTTGTAGCCAATTTATACTAACAAACTTGTTTTACGGAGAAAATCGATTATTCTTCTTTACTTTTTTTGGTCAATCTAAGCCTAATAATGTTTATCTCAAACTTCTATAATTACACACATATAGATGAGACACACACACACACATGCAAGTGAATATACACATAGTATGATCATGATTTAATGTCAAGTAAATACACGTACACAAAAAACAAACATATAATCGTTAAGATAAATATATTATAATTCCATCCACAAAATGAATATAAATTTATAAATTTGATTTATTTTATTTACTTATTTATATTATAACAGTAATAATACAGGTTTGGTTCGGTTTGGATTTTGGATAAAAATCGAAACCAAACCAAATTTTTCGATTTTTACAAAGTAAAAACAGAACCATTAGTTTTTTTATTTCGGTCGATTATTTCGGTTCGATTTTCAATTTTTAGTTTGGTTTTGATTTTTTTATTTTTGTGCTCACCCCTACTTGCACGTGTAAAAGTCCTCCAAATGTAACGGAACATAGAAATTAGGATTGGCTATCTGAAACTAAAAAAATAATTCTCAACAAAATAAACATGTCAGAAATTTGTAGTGTTATATTATACCAGTAGTATTTGTTATTATATCCTTCTCCTTCCCTACCCAGCCATTTCTTGATGACTTTTAAATGTTAGACCCATACAATTTTATCCATATATGTAGATGTAGATATCCATAAAGATCCAAAAAATCTAAATCATGAGTTTCAGTTTTCATACTCAGCTCGATGCAAAAATATTTACAGTTGTACATGGTGACAATTTAATTTCTTTTCCTTTGTAATATTTTGTCTTTCTAATTTGTTTCTCAAATTAGGAATTCGTAGTCAAATTGCAAAACACTGAGATTTGAAAGTCTCGTGAGGCATTCAGACTCGTGCGATGCACACGGCTTGTATCTAATTGTTGATTGCGTACGGTTGTGTGAGTTGAGGAGGTAGTTCGGTTACCAAAAGGTGTGTCGTTGCATGTAACACTCCAGGTTCTCGAATATGAACTATTCCATTTTTGTCCTCTAGAGGTCAGTCTCTTTGAAACCATGTAGCTCTACATATATATCAAATAAATATCTAACTAAATGGGCATGTTTTGATATGTTCTAACAGGAGATATCAGAAAACATATCGGTCGCACCAATAGGTCTGCTCGACATGTTCAATAGTAGTGGTGCAGTGGAGCAATTTGAAGTTCATTTAATCCAAAATCTTAAGTCAATGGTGATCAGGCCACTCCTTTAAGCGAAATCCGACCTACCACGGTATTACTAAAAGTCCGAGTTAAATGGTTTTAAATGAAAGTCTGACAAATAACAGGGGTGATGTTTACATAATCTACACAACAATGACATGTCCCAGAATTCCCTTCTCCTCAGATTCCACAATAATAGAGTACAAGTGTATGCACATATTTATTGCAAAATAACAACTCAAATGTAAAAATGTCAAATATTAAGTTTCCTATCATCATCGTTTTTATTTGAGTTGCTTGAGATAAAATACAATTTAAATCGACCCATACATAAGAAATTGGTATTCCCAAGTCTACTTAAATATATGTAACATGATACAGCTTGAAAATCATATTGAGATGTTTGTTGTTTAAGGTGTGACTACTGGTGCAGTTATAAAGCACCATTTCCAAATCTAGACTGCAGATTCATCCTCGGCCATTTCAAGAGGTAATATTTTGTTAACAGAATAAGCAAAAGATGTCCACCCCTACAAACATGTTTTTAACGTTTTCTGATTATAAATGTATCATCAAAAAATCTCCTAAGATTGCATTCTGAAATCTTAATTACCATATATAAGTGTTCTTCTAAACTACTTAACAAAAGCTTTGTTACCAAAGCATGTATATTTTAAACAAAATCAATTTGATGGATCTATATTATGATAACAAACAACATAACCTAAACATTAGCATTAACCAAAACTATAGAGCGTTATCTAAATTGCGAATAAATATTTTGTTGCTTTTCCACACCCGAATATTATTATGTGTTTGATGCCTCACCTGATTAGTTGATACCCTCGATCTTCTATCCATTGTTGTTGCTCTTTTTTCTAGTTCGTGGGTTTTGCGTGTGAGTGTGAGAGAGATGAGGGACAAGGAGAGAGGCGTGGAATAGATAATGGGGTTGGGGCAGTGGATGGTTCGGGAAGATGGAGATGTTTCATGGCCATATAACAGTAGACCCCTTCATCTTCTATGGATTAAAACTGAAACATGCATTAATCAGGGGACTTTTACACTGCATTCAAGTGCCTATAACACCAATCTTCTGCCTCCTTCGGTTTGAAAAACATAGGTAAAAATAATAAGAAAAAAATGGGGGAAAAAACAAGTAGCAATGATTTTTATTTTATTTTTTTTTTATTTAATTATTATTATTTTTATTATTAAATATATTTTTTTTTATATCAAAAATAGTTGATTGGAAAAGAAAATTAAAATACACAACAAATTACAATAATATAGTAATGTAAAAAAGTGGTGAAAATTATATATATTAAAATGAAATAAAATATTTACATTTATAAAAAAATTAAACTGTGTGAAAATAAATAATTAAATACGAATAAAAATAAAAAAAAAAACAAACAATAAAAAAAAAAAAAAAAAATAAAAACAAAAAAAAAAAAAAAAAATAAATTAAAAAAATTACAAGAAAAAATAATAAATAAAAAAAAAATAAAAAAAAAATTAAAAATAAAAAATAAAAAAAAATACCAAAGACCTGAAATAAAAAAAAGAAAAAAAAAAAAAAAAAAAAAAAAAAAAATTAAAAAAAAAAAAGAAAAAAAAAAAAAAAATAACAATTATACACAAAAAAAAAAAAAAAATAAAAATAAATAAATAAAAAAAAAAAAATAAATAAAAAAAAATAAAAAAAAAAGAACAAAAAAAAAAATAAAAAAAAAATAAAAAAAAAAAATAAACAAAAAAAAAAAAAAAAAAAGAAAAAAAAAGAATAAAAAAACAATAAAAAAAAAAAAAAAAAGAAAAAAAAAAAAAAAAATACAAAAAATAAACAAAAAAAAAAAAAAATAAAAAAAAAAAAATAAATAAAAATAAAAAAAAAAATAATAAAATAAAATTATAAAAAAAAAATAAAAAAAAAATAAATAAAAAACAGAAAAAAAAATCTACTCACGTAAGTTGTTAATACTTATTTGAGCTACAAAGTAATAAATGTACCAAATTGATACTTTCATATTATAATACATATTATACATGATAATACTATCGTGATGATATGTTTACTGTTCTTTATTTAATTATTTGTAAGTTTATATCAGTATAATCATATTTTTCACTTTATTATGATTGTTGTTAGACTCTAATCTTTTTTTTTTTTTTTTTTTTATTTTTCTCTCAATTTGTAGAAATTTACTGTATTTGTATCTTAGTGCGTTTGTCTATTTTGATTTGTTGATTTCATTTTTTATCGTTTTTTTTCATTTTTTCTAATTTGACTACATTTTAATCTCTGATTATTTGTTATGTTTTTTATTCGCAGTCATTCTTTTCTTTCTTCGTAATACTTAACTGTGCATATATACACAAGTATATTAGTATTTGTTTATATTTTTTTTCTATGTTATTTATTTTTTTTTTTCGAGTGATCGTTCATTTTCTTATTATTTATAATATTTTATATCTTTTAGCTCAGTTTATGTTTATATATTGTTTTATAACATATTACTCAAATTTCTATTTTTTTGTATTCAATTTATAGTTATTTATGTTTGTGTTAATCTTTTGAATAAATAGTTTATATTCTTTTATGACAAGGTCACTAGGTTATATATATCTGACCTTTACTCTATAAAAGTTATTCACTTGTTTTTTTTTTTCCTAAACATAATTAAATTTTTTTTTTTTTTTTATCTATTAATTAATTTTTATTATATACCTTAATGAGTTTCCATATTTTTTTTGTATATATATCTCATCTATACACATTTACAAAAAAACAACTATTCATAAAATTCATATCTACATTTTATTTTATTTATGATAGCATATATGTGTTTTCTCTTTGATATCTTTTTAAAGATAATTATTTATAGGTAAACTATAAAATAAGTATGTCTCATATTAATCTATCTAAATCTTCTATTTTTTTATCTATTTTTTATACTACCTATATTTCTTACTTTTTAAAATTAAATCGCACATCTATTTTTTGGGTCTACTTATAAATATCATCTTTTATGATTATTATATTCTCCTCTACCCTTTTTTTTTCTTCCTATTTTTTTTAATCTTGAGTTTTTCTTTTTTTTTCTTATTTTATTTTTTTTTTCCTAGGTCCTTTTTTTAAGGAGTATTTCAGGTTAAGTAGATTTTAGACGATATATCATTTTTTTCTTTTTTTTAGTTTATATTTCTTATGGAGTTATCATTTTAATTTTTTCTTCTGATTTATTTGTTTCTATTGTTTTCTTTTGGTTTTCGTTTATTTTCTAGTAACTTAAGTTTTGATGGATTATGGTTTAGAAATAGGGTATTTATTTCCTAGAAAGTTTATTGATAATAATGAGATGTTAGTTTTTATAAAATCATTTTAGAATTCATTCATTTAGATATTTCTTGTCTATATTGATTTCATTTTTTTTTTTTTTTTTTTTTTTATTTTTTTTTTTGTTTTTTTTTTTTTTTATTTTTTTTTTTTTTATTTTTTTTTTTTTTTTTTTTTTTTTTTTTTGTTTTTTTTTTTTTTTTTTTTTTTTTTTTTTTTTTTTTTTTTTTTTTTTTTATTTTTTTTTTTTTTTTTTTATTTTTTGCGTTAGGGCTTCGAATATGCGGCGCGTCGAATTAGGTGTCGTGAGGATTCACGTGGGGGGGGGGAAGCATAAAGTTAGGCATTATTATGTAATGAGCATGTTTAACCTCGGTCATGAAAAGACAAATTAAAGAATTTACAACATACTTGGTGATGAGAGGGCGAGCCGTCAGAGAGTAATACCTTTCTATAAAAGGCGGTCTCTATAAGTTTTTATGGTCTGGAAGTGGGTCAAAGAGGTCATTACAAAATCAAGTGTATGTAAAACAATGACGTAATGTTTGGGCGAGTTTTTGGTTTTGATTTTTCAAAAATTACTTAAGAGATCACTAATTCTGGGGGGGGGCGGGGGGGGGGGCGGGCTCTAAGTATCACGTTGGAAGTTATATGTGGACGAAATAATTTGTGTGTGTGACCCTCTGAAATTTTTTCTAAGGTCATAGTGGGGTCTAAAGTTGGTAATGCGATTGCCATATTTTAGAATGTCAATATGGACAATTTTAATAAACAGCCATTGATTAATGAATTTCTAAAGGTATTTATAATAGGTTATTTGACTTGGAGAGTCTATGGAGTGGTTCAATAAGGACATATAATTACATATTTGGGGGGGGGTGTTGTAATTTTTGGTTTGAAATTATTGGAGTATTAAGTATGCGTTTAAGGGCATTCTTGCAATGTGAGTATATAAATCTTCTTAAATACCCAGAAAGTTTAAAGAGTAAGCATTTAAGTTAGGGAAAATGTAAATAGTAAGAATGGGTAAAGGATTAAATTGATTACGGACTATGCTTAGATAGCCTAAGTATCCATCATAGTTGAAGTACCAATCATATTGTTTGAATGCCTAAATGAATTGGTAGCTAATAATGTGGTTTAATTGTTTTTAGATGTTCATTTTTTCTTTGGGGGTAGGGGGAGGGGGGAGTGTAGGGTTTGTGAAGTTTTGTATTTGAGTCTTCTGGAAGCTAAGCTTCAGGGAGAGGAGGAGATGCGAAGTAGCCCCCTGTTTTCCTGTGTTTTCTATTGGGTGAAAATGATGGCTTTTTTAAACTGTTTTAATTGCTTTGGTGAGATTATTTTCCTACGTGTTATTTTTCTGGTGCGTGGAGGGCGCGGTAGGTTTCGGTTGGTGAGTGGTCTTACTACTATCAATTTTATAACCTAACTGAAGGGTTGTAAATATAAACCTATGGGCGGTGAGTAACTGTGTAAGCACTAGTCAAATTTATATAAGTATATAATAAATCCGTGACCAATTCTTTTCCAATAACTTCTCAAACAAAGAGAATATAAAAGGATAAAATCCACTTTAAGAAAACACAATACGTATATATATTTTAACCGGGAATATTTTCTTCCTTCTCTTTGATCGTAAATTCCCAACGAAGTCGTAAATTGAGATTTGGGAATAAATCGGATTCAAGTCAAGAATGGAGGATAAAGGATTTTTTTTAGCAGAGAGGGTGTTATGGATATTACACTGATCACTACGAATAAAATAGCACACTTAAATTGTAAAAAAACATAAAGAAATTAAAGAGCGGTTTCAACTAATAATTACGAAAATTTAACAAACTGAATTAAAAATGTGAGCTAAACCCTTAGTATTTAAAATCTAATGCACAAAAAAATTTATTTTTTTTAATTATCTCTTTATACTTTTTCTAATTTTTTTCATACAACTAATAATATATATCTCAACTTTTTATTAATTCAATCTCATAATCTCAATATCTTATGGAAAAAGAATTTCACAGTTCATTTTTTTAGCTATTTTTGAATTTTCTATGAATTCTTAAAGAAAAATGAATTGACTAAAAAATAACTTTTTTCTAAAAATTAACACTAAAATTCTATTTCTATTTTTCAAAAATACTAGAATGAAAAAGAAAATTATTACAAAAAGAATTAGTATTTTTCCTCTTCTTACTAATTTTGTATTTTCCTATGAATTCTTAAAAAAATATATTTTGCAGTGCTAAAAACCCTATTTTAATTTCTAGAAAAAACAATTTAATGTAGGGCGCGGGGCGAATAAAGAAAAATGAAATTTAACTACATTACTTGAAAATTTATATGGTATAAAAATGCTCAATTTTTACTAATCAATTGAACCCTAATTTTGCATATTAAAACCTAAACCCTAATTTTATTAAACCTAATATTAAAAATATTAATACTAATTTATTAACCTAAAAGAACAGGGTAAAAAGTGCAAAGAATGAAAGTAAAGGGTAGGCGGGGTAAGTAACAAAATTTACACTTTAAAACAGAACACCTTTAACTATTGAAAAAGTACCAAACAAACCCTACGACTTAAGCACAATTTAGCTTATTGCAAAAGTGAAAATAAGCAAAAACTTAAAACAATAAAGTTGCTCCTGAGCTTTAATACTACAACTTTAATAAAAGCACATTGACCTTTTATCTACTGAATAAGCTGGAAATTAAGCTTTTTAAACTGTATTACAGAAACTATGAAAGTTTAGAAAAGTTAAAATTTCAAAGAAACATCATAGTTACTGTAGCACAGGTTAAAAAGCTAAATTTCTTGCTTATTCAGTAGTTAAAATGTCAAAGTGCTTTTATTAAAGTTGTAGTAGAAAAGCTCAGGTCCAACTTTTCTGTTTTGAGTTTTGCTTATTTTCACTTTTGTAATAAGCTAAATTTTGTTTAAGTCGTAGGGTCTGTTTGGTATTTTTCTCAATAGTTAAGGGTGTTCTGTTTTCACTATAGTGTAAATATCTGTTACTTTCCCCGCCTACCCCTTACTTTCATCTTTTGCACTTTCTACCCTGTTCTTTTAGGTTAAATAAAATAGTATTAATATTTTTAATATTAGGTTTAATAAAATTAGGGTTTATGTTTTAATAAGCAAAATTAGGTTTCAATTGATTAGTAAAAATTGGGCATTTTTATACCATTAGTTTTCTGCACCTTTTTAGTAGTTAAGTATCATTTTTCTTTATTTTTCCAATTAAATTTGTATTTTCTAGAAATTAAAATAGGTTTTTAGTAATTTCTTTTTCTTTAGAAATTCATAGAAAATAGAAAAATAGTAGGAAAAATCTAATTCTTTTTGTAATAATTTTCTTTTTCATTCTAGTATTTTTGAAAAATAGAAATAGATTTTTAGTGTTAATTTTTAGAAAAAGTGTATTTTTAGTTTAATTCATTTTTCTTTAAAAATTCATAGAAAATACAAAAATAGCTAAAAAATTCTAATTCTTTTTCCTAAAATTTTCTTTTTAATTTTGTGATTTTTAGGTATAAAGTTTGTTAGTATTAGTGCTTTAGATTTTAAATTCTAGTTTTAGCTCGCATTTTTAATTCACGTTTGTTAATTTTTCGTATTAGTTAACCGTTTTTAATTCTTTAATCGTTTTTATAGTTTAATTGAGCTATTATATTCGTAGTGTAATTCAAAATTCAAAAATCCTTTATCCATTCTTGACTCGACTCCGAATTATTCCCGAATTTCAATTCACGACTTCGTTGGGATACGACCCGAGAAGAAAATACTTCCCGGTTAAAAATATACGTATTGTGTTTTCTTAAGTGAGATTTTACCCTTTTATGTTCTCTTGTTTGAGAAGTAATTTGGAAAGAATTGTCACGGGATTTATACTATACATATATAAATTTGACTAGTGCTTACACACGTACCAAATTTTGGCGCCGTTGCCGGGGAAGACGTGTTCGATTTTTGAGGATATTCGTTGAAGTAGAGTTTTGAACACTCTTCCTTCTTGGAAGTTACGTTGCTATTTTTGTATATATTAAATAAAAATACAAAACGTTCATTAATTCGATTCCTATCGAATTAGTAGCACCAAAAGAAAAAAGAAAAAAAATAATAATATAAAAAAAATATCAAAATTTTATAGTTAAAATAGAAAAATAAAATTAACATATTTGGATACTAGCTATCCATCTTAAACCATTCCAATAAACAACAAAATTAATCGTGAGTTACTCGCGAGGTACG
>BQNB010152040.1:0-15824 GCA_026074375.1 Tanacetum coccineum | reverse complement strand
AATTTCACAGTCATAATCACTAAACAACTCTATCCAGCGACGCTGTCGCATATTCAACTCTTTCTGACTAAAGATATGTTAAAGACTATTATGATCCGTATAGATGACACTCTTAGTCCCATACAGATAATGTCTCCAGATCTTAAGTGCAAACACTACCACACCCAACTCTAAATTACGGGTAGTATAATTCTTCACATGAATTTTTAACTGCCTAGACGCATAGGCTATCACCTTACCTCTTTGCATAAACACACAGCCTAGTCCTATCCCGGACGCATCACAATATACCACAAAGTCTTCCGGTCCATCAGGGAGAGCTAGAATAGGCACATTACACAACTTATCCTTCAAGGTTTGAAATGCCAATTCATGTTCCTCACCCCAATCGAAAACCTTACCTTTCTGAGTCAAGATAGTAAGAGACTTAGCTATCTTAGAAAAGTTCTCAATGAGCCTATGGTAATATCCAGCCAATCCTAAGAACGAACGAACCTCAGTCGGAGTTCTAGGTGCTTTCTAATTCTTAACAGCTTCAATCTTACTAGGGTCTACATGAATCCCATCACCATTTATCAAACTGCACTTCTCTTAGCCAGAATTTACACTTAGAAAATTTAGCATACAGTTTCTCCTTTTTAAGCAATCCCAAGACTAACCTTAAGTGTTCTACATGCTCCTCTCGAGTCTTAACGTAGATTAAGATATCGTCTATAAACAATATCACAAATTTATCAAGATAAGGCCTACTAACTTAGTAATCCATCAAGTTCATAAATATATTGTTGGTGCATTTGTCGACCAAGGGCATTACAGTGAACTTGAAATTTCTATAAAGAGTTCTAACGCAGTCTTTGGTATATGTCATCCATCATGCACTCTCAGCTGATTGGTATCCAGACCTAAGATTTATCTTAGAGATAAAACTACGGACCCTTGTGTTGGTAAATAGACTCATGTCCGCAATCCTAGGTAGCGGATAACGTTCATTTAACGGTCAACTTATTCAATTCTATATAGTCACTACAAATTCTAAAGGAACCCATCTTCTTCTTAACGAACAATACAGCGCTCCCTAAGGCTGATGAATGTGTGAATGAAACTTGTCTTGGAGTTCCGCTTGAGTTAATCCTGACAACTCCTGCAATTCAGAAGGTGCAATACGAGTTAAGGAGACTTTGGCTATGGCTTGCTCCATGGGTTAACTCAATCTGAACTCAATTTCGAATAGGCGTAACTCCAGGATAGATCATCCAGAAATACCTTAGGAAAATCTCTAAACCTAACAATCTCTTCTTGTTTCGCTTTAACGCAACCCATCAAAATCTCACTTTCTCATTTCGGTTCTCTTCTAGAATACTCTAAGTATGTTGCCTATTCGGTTTGTGGTATCCATAACTACGCTTCTATATGGCAAATTATCTCAGCTTATAATTAGTAACAACAGCTCCATACCTATAATCACATCAAACTCCCATGTCCAAAAAGGTATTAAGGCGTTGTCATAGATATGAACCCCTCGATTTCGTGTTGTCGCACCCTTAATAAGCTTATCAATATCTACTAGCTGCTCGCTGGCTATTTCAATCTATATTGAAAACAAGTCGCTGGGCTCTAAGCTTAACAGAGGTATGAAGTAGTGGAAACAAAAACTTAGTCGGCACAGAGGTAAAATAGGTAGTGGTAAAGTTCGTGTTCAAAGTAAACATACCAACTCACAAATGTTACGGATCCTGGCGTGCCTTCCTCTGCTCCCAAATGAATGCTCCTTATCCCTTTGCCTGGTTCTTGGTTTCTTCGTCCATGACCCTCATTATTAGCACCAAATTGGTTTTAGACGGTATCCTTCGGTCTTGTACCCTTATTTCTATCTTAAAGACAAGCTGGCCTAACATGGTCGGTATACCCCATAATGGCATACCTAAACAGGTGGGTTTCAGCATTGAAGGGATTCACATTCTTGGCACATTCTATTATCCTTTGTCAAATGACCGGGCAAGTTCAGTCTGTAGATGTGCGAACAAGGTCCCGGGTGCATGGTAGGTGTTGCATGTGGTACACTTGGGGAAGTACCTGTATTCTTCTCTTGCCTACACGGGTTCTGGACCCTCTTAATTATCATCACTCATTCCTATCCTTGTCTAGGTTCCCCACATTTCCTCTCTTCTCAACTCTTCTTTAATTGTTCTCCATTCTAATAGTCTCTCATCAGTCAGTGCACAGAAAATCTGCACGGCCTTTTGCATAGTCTTTGGCTCTGTTGCTGCCACTATCCCACGGATTTATGGAGTAAGCCATAACACATACGCTCTTAATCATCCTACCTCTTAGAGTTTACAAATGTGGAATTAACCTTAGCCTACTCATGAAACCTATCAATTACGCAGAGGCTAGCCTCCGACCATAGCTCTAATCTCCACAACGTCAGTTCTAACTTTTGCAGATCTATGACTAGGACCAAAACTCTTGGTATCACATCGTACTCTTAAAGTCATGTCCTGAATACTAACAGCTACTTCGCGTCTTCAGCTGTGCGATCTGAGAGTTTCTCCACGTTAAAGCCTTTCACTCAAAATGAACCAGTTGAGTATTTCACCTTTGGGTCAATACTACAACCACTCATATCATGCACCTTATTACCATCTTTCTCACTTCTATCAAGTGGAGGGCTACAGCACTCCCTTACAATATATTCCTTAGTGTTACACGATAAAAAATTCACATTATATGAACAACCTACCGGTTTGCATTCCAACTATCACATTCCAAAGTTTCCCTGAACGTTCTCATTAACCACAGTAACATTCTGATTTCCAAACCTTCCCTTGGTGACTAACCTGGGGTCTACACTGGCGGTAAGTGGTTTTGCATATTGCTGGGCAATGATAATAAGGAAAAGTCAGGTGCACCCCTCAGATTGGGCTACCTCTAATTCTCATTAGCTCCCTCTACACCCACATTAAGCTCCCATACTAGATCATTTCGCTGACCTTTCAATTCATCAACACGTCAATCATTACCTTCCCTCTGTCTTCTACCCCTTCCATCCTCAACTAACCCATTCACCCATTCTCATCTAGTGATTCGGTGTAGGCGAGCCAGCACTTCGGGTTCTCATCCTTGGCGGCATTATCTATACGAGGGAGAACATGGGCAACGTTAGGTAAGTGGGAAGACTCACACACATTCATCGAATATCTTACTATACAAAACCAAATATACGCGCAACACCACCCTACAGTGTCAAATCTATTTGGTGAAACAACAATACCAAAGTACTAGAGTGTGTTATGGACACGCTTATAATTTACGTGCACCGTACTTTTAATCGCATCCTTTCCATTTATATTCAATATTTGAACCACTTATTTATTCAATGACTGAACATAAATAAGGCCCAAATCCAAGAACACAAAAAGGCACACCAAAAGCGGAAACACGCACACATAGTCCTTTTACGTCAACTAACGACAGTCTTAGGTTATAGTCTAGGCCAATCCACCTAGTTCTCTATAACCTTGGCTCTGATTACCAATCTGTCACACCCCAACAATGGCGAAAACTCGGGAATGCAACATAATGATCATCATAACGCACAAGGTACAAAAATAGGAAACTACATTGCATAAACTTTCAGTGCGTATGAAGACCATCGAAAACTTGAACAAACTAAGTGATGTCCTAAATAGCAACTAAAATCCACGAATCTCTTACATTTATTCATATGCCCTCGCAGGGGACCATAACCAAACTTTGTCCAAAATCTCCAAATACTAAAATCAAACAACAACCAAGCAAGACTTAAAACGAAATTCCACACGAGATACCTCTAAGTCTGCTATTAATCACCAAACTATTCCTCTTTCACTTCACCTGAAATTGATACTCAAAAATGTCAACAATAATGTTGGTGAACTCGTAGGTTTGACCTTAAACTCAAAAGTTGTGTCAATATTTCAACAGTGGACAATAGTGCTATATGACAATGAATATATGCTAAAACAACCAAGAATAAACATCCCGCTAGTCATATCATCAACATCCAATAATAAATCTAGAGTCGCAACTCCCAAATCCTACTGCACTAAGGGTACCAGCTGAAGCACTATGATTTAAGGCGTACGCACAGAACGCCTTACGCATGCCAATACACAGTACCATGCAAGTACACAAAGAAAACTTGTATGCAAACACCAGGTACATAATGTGTACCACACAGAACCTTGCATGCCAAACACGTAGTACATGAAGTTAAATCAAAAACATAATATCACATAACAGTCATAAAGCACATATACTTGTCACAAAAATACAAAAACCACATTTCGCAAGATCAATTCAAAACAATTTCAAAACATCATTTGAGTATCATTTTCCCCCAACAGAAAAACAGTAAAAAGTGGGGCTACGAGAACTTACCTTAAGCAAGCCTTTAGCAACCAACTTCTACTACACAAGCAAATGCAATGACGCCCGCACACGACCTAGTCCAGTTAATGTCTCATTTTAATCAATCACTTCCAAAAACAATCTTCACGTTTGATGCATAGAGTTTAGACGCGTTGTACAAGTACTCAAAATAGTTTTTAGTGGTGTCATGGTGTCGACTCATCTCTCAATCTATCAACATCTCATTCATCTGATAAATAAATCTTTACTATTTAGCGTAAATTAGTAAGTAATTAATAAAATATTTATAATTATTAATTATAAATATATCTCAACAAGTCCATTCGGTACACCTTAATCACTTCAAAATAATCATTCCTTGATTGAAAATGACCTGTTTAATCACAACAAACACCTTAGGAAAGTTTTGAGAAAAATTATATTTTTTCGTCTTTTAGTTGGAATTATTAATTAATTAAAGATTAAATAATATTTTATTATTAAAAATCAAAAATTCTTGTTTTAAGTAAAAATTTCTAAGTATAAACTTTTTTTACGAATTTCGGCATGGTACCTCGAGTATACGTGTTTACAACGCGTTTTATCAGAAGGGTTTCAAACCGAATTTCCAAACACTTTTCACCAGATTCGACACTTTCACAAAATTCCAAAATCTCAAACTTTAACGTTCACCAAAAAGTTTTCCCTAAAATAACCATCAATATCACTTCGTAAATACATTTCGCTTTCAAAAAGTCCACAAAAACTCTCCAAATGACCAAATATCGCTTATTGGGCCTCAAGGCCCAACAAGGGTCCATTATGACATTTATAAGTCGAAATATATTGAAGTCCAATAAACCTACGTCTCATTTACCATATATAAGTTATCTTACGTTATATGTAGAAATAATCCGGACCACAATATGCCCTCTCCCGTTAAGCCGAGACTCAAATTGACCTTATTGGGCGTGAGTCCATAAACTCCAAAATACGTATTATGGAGCTTTAAGAAATAAGCTAATAGATACGTATCGCTTTTGGTTACTACATAAGCCTCAAAAATAGTCCAAACAACATATGCATACACAAAATAATCAAAATCACTATTCTTAGTGATTTTGAGAAGTAAACGTGGCATATAAGCCCATATCAGCGCCAGAAATGGCTTAAAATAAGCCTGAATTAAGCCATACAAGCTACTATTAAAAATAAGCAATTCTAGCATCTATATTTATTCAACCATCACGACCACTAACATCTAAAACTACAAAAACCCTCTTTTTCTTTCTATTATAGTACATGAAACCAAACACACCCTTTCTTTGTTGGCTTCCAAAAAATCAATGTTTTCTCAACCATCAACTTGTACAAACTAACTCTATGCATCAAAAATAAAGCCCAAATGGACAAACAAAAATGTAATTTGAAATCTTACAGAAAAATCTTCAAATTTTTAGATTTAGACACGTATCCGGACACCCAACGTTGTTTAAATTGAATATCTTAAACACTAGAATCACCCCTAATATTTATTTCTTCATGTGATCTAAAGTTCAAAAAATTATGAGTGTGTGGTGTTGCTAGGTGGCGGACGAAACACAATGAAGGATAAGGATGAGAATATGTTTGATGTTTTGAAAATGAACTATGTGAGAAATGCTTAGATGTTAAGCATATATGTGTACCATAATAGACAAAGGAGCTAAAAATTGAGCCCTCCTTTTTAGTCCCTTGACCCTTGATCGGCCCCATGGATATACCATGGCGGTCTCAAGTTCTTTCTTTTTTGTGTGAAACACATTAAAGCTCGTAAAACTCAATCCGTATCATTTAGCCCAATGTTAAAAGAGGCATTTTATTCACATTAAAAATACTTTTCCATTCACTTAAGAGTTATTTCAGACTTGCCATATTACACATTAAACCTTCAAAATTCAATTTGGACATTAACGGACATGTCAGCTCGTTTTTCTCGGCATTCGCAAAATTCACGGGTCACAACCACCCAGAATACACATAACACCATAATACTTACAAAAAGGATTTTAATTAAATAAAACTCAAATCTTCACATATCTCATAAGTCCCACCGTCAAGCACGGTTGACAAAATCTGATAAAACTGACAAAAGTCCAATTGTCCAAAGGTCTTTTAATGAAATATTCAAAACACAAAAAGGGCAAAGTTACATAGTTGCTAGGGAATGAAGAAAATTGGTGGGTTAAATTATAAATTTATAAACCAAAAATAGATTAAGCCAACAAAATTAGGTGTAGTTGGCTAGTACTTCCCCTGACCGTTCTATGACAAAGACTAGAACATATAGGCAAATGCCTCGATCACAGAAATGACAAAGACAACCTGAGTTGGCGTTCCCATAACGGTCAACTTCCCTTACATCCCGCTCTTTACATACTTTTACAGAATAAGTGGTGATATCGGCCACTTTTTACAAGACTTTACATCGTTGATGTTTGTAACGTATCAACGAATAATCGATCCTTCCAAGTAATTCCTTCGGTATAAACTTCTTTTTGAACCGACTATTTTTCTTCCTTCTTTTTTTTTGTTTTTTCTCTCATTTTTTTGCAATACATTATAAATCTCGGTGTCTTCACTATCATAATTCGTCCGTATAATCTTTTCCTTGTAATACTTCTTCTTCGGACATAATTCATAATCGCGAAAGTAGCAAAACTTACGAGCTACGCATTGTTTTCCCATTGCATTGTGCAATTTCTGACCATTACAGTGATAGAAAATTTTCATTTTGACAAGGAAATACAAGACTTTACAAGAAAAGAAACTTGCAACTTTTGATTAAAACTAGGCTTATTTACCACGGTAGGCTAAGGTGTAAAGGTGTAACGAAACATATTATATGGTGTAGAAAAGAAAGGGAATGGTCAAAGGTTGTTCTAGGGATTCTTACTCTAAAAAACGAGAGTAAAACAAAGGTTACATAAGAGTTACTAACCAGTGTAGTTGTTAATTTTTACCACATGTAGGCTATTTGGTTTAATCCTATAAATTTATCAGTTGAACATGTTCCTCCATCTAAATCCATAGTACTAATCATTGCGGTCTCGAGTGATATACCAGGACAAGTTCTAAAGTCCACTACATCATAGGCACACTCATAATTTTGTGGAATTTTTAGTAAACAGTTGGAAACGGAATAGGCTTACTTCTCACAATAAGTATCAAGGGTTATAGTGCGTTAGGTAATGTAACTAGTGATTTTTACAAAAGTTATGCTGATTTTTTTTTATTTTTGCCGTTTTTAAGCACTTTGCAGTGTTATTTTGATAAAAAAGAGGACAAGTACGTTCTAATTCTCCATCCCTCACTTAAATTATACAATGTCCTCGTTGTATATAAAACAATTTAAATAATATGGGAAATAGAATTAGAACGAGGAACTCCCCTGATATTTTGCTCGAGATGATTCTCCAAGTTGAGTTCTTGAGTAAAAAATGTGTTGAATAGCCGTCTTGAGATTTCAAGACTCCAATACTTCAAGATTTTAATATTTAATATACTTCACATATGTTATCATTTCATTAGAAGGTCTGAGAGTAACCCCTGTGTTATTAGTGTATTACCAGTTATGAAAACTAGTGCAACTCCATCTCCGGTGTATTCGTTTGGTTAGACTCGAAATAACAACCTAAGATTGTGCAGGAAGTTGATACGTCATATCCATACCCCAGGATACGCTGTATTTATACATGTATACGATGTATTCATTTAATGAATACGTCGTATAGACTGGGCTAAAAATAAAGACTGGATAACGTCTAGATAGTCAATACGCCGTATCCATGGGGTTTGGATACGCCGTATAGACAGTCTGGGAAGACAGACTCCATAAGAAAATTGAAAATACATTCTGAGTTGTCTCCCGGCAAGCACTTTTGTTTACAGAAAAGACTTTAAGTTAGACTTGCCCTAATTTAATCTAATCCTTATAAAACAACTTGGGGTCGAATGGGATGCCTAATGCCACATACAAATTTTTGATTAGGAAAATGAATGACATCCATTTGTTAAGATGATTCCAAGTCACGATATTAAAATTTAATCCCTTGATAAAAGTTTTAGTTTTGAAAATTTTATAGATGTTATTCATGACTGTTTCCCAAAAGCTTATTTGACCCATGTGCATAGGCACCAACATCGGTATTTATTACATCAGGTAATGGTTTGACAGATAAATCCCCCGAAGAGTGTTCAATATCGATTTTATCATCATCATTGTCCTCATCCGATTTTTAATCAGCGGGATAAATTATGTTAAAAGAAAATAAATCATCAAAGTATAAAACATTTTGTTCCTCTTCATCACATTCAAACAATGATGTTTCATCTTTTAAATTAAATTCATTCGATTTGTTGAGGACTTACAGTTGAGGTTGAAATCTGATTTAGATCGTTAGTAGCATCATTGTAACTCAATGGCTGGAATTCATTCTCAAATCTTTAAAGAATCATAATTCACTCAAAAGCAAAACTGACCGTAGCTCGGGTGACGGGTAAACGAAGGCATATTACTTTTTCATTATCATTTTCTGAATTCGTTTTATAAATCGTTGGCAGAAATTATTTTATAGGAAACTGAATTTTTGTCATAAATTACCGTGTAATCTTCATCTTTGGATTCGTCAAACGATATTCTAAAGTTAATTTCATTGTCGTTAAGAGAACTTACCGTAGGCTCACACGAGAGTGTTGCTTCAGATGTTAACGTGTCGTTAAAGACTATAACTGGGAATTCAGTTTCAACAGATCTGAGGTCGTGAACGTCTTCATCATACCAGATTCTACCATACTTAGCAGTTTCCCAGTTAAATACTTTACCATGTCTTCGAGCTTTTTTTTTCTCGAGCCTGATATACTCCTCCATAGTAATGTTGGGGTTGTCCATTGTGACCTGTAAAATTTTTTCTAGGAAAGAGAAACTGTCAAATAGCTTAATACGCCGACCCTATCATGAACATCAATACGTCGTTGATGTGATAGAGTTGAATACATTGTTTTGGTTTGAAAAAAAAAAAATTGTACACCAGATCTAATAAATTGAATACGCCGTTTTTGAGTATTCGGACTCAGAAAATTACAGCGAATGTAATAATGCAGAAACAGACAAAACATAATATGTAAAATGATACAATGCAGAAAAACAAAACACAAAACAAAACACACAAATATGCAAATTAATCTAAACTAAACTAAACTAAACTAAAACACTAATAAGAAAGAATTAAACAACTTCGCTCCCCGACAATGGCGCCAAAAACCTGATGTGTCGTTGTGTAGGTGTTATTTTATATATCAAGTTTTACTTATTTTTATTTATGCCGGCACTATACTAAAAACAACACTCTAACGGGTAGTGTACTATCGGTCAAGAGTGCTTCGTTGGTAAGTTCGGGTGTCGATCACTAGAGCGGAGCGTTAATATTAATTAATTTTTTTTAGATTTTAGTTATCTAATTTATGCAAAACCTAAGCTAATGATAAAGGGGGTTTCAGCCTGAGAGACTGGCACGATTTTGGTGTCTAATCTAAGGTTTTGATGACAATTAACACACACAAGTTGATAGACAAAAGATAAAGAAGCGGTCAAGCCTTATGTAAGGAAAACAATATTAGCCATGTTTAATTAAATAGAACGTTGGTTTGATTATTTAGTGCAATGACTGACTTATCTCGAGGGTTATATCATTCTTAGACTTAGGCGGTACTTCTTCCCTAGCCCATCGGGACTTTACTAACTTACTTGCAAAATGGAGAGCTATCCCAAACTCTTAGCCTACGCCCACACAACACCGAAGTTGCAGCGCATTAAATATGTAGGACTAAACCCAGTTGAATGATAGGTCGCATAATTAAGCATGTAAACAAGTATGAATTGATAAACATAATCAACAAGCAATGATAAATTAAGCATTCGAGATAAACAAACTAAACATTATATTATCAGGTATTAGCCGATAGTCATTACAACAATACACGAATTCATAGATGAACGATTAAAGTAAAGAAAGATTACGCTAACCGAACGCGTATATAGAGTGTAAATGATTTACAAGGAGTGACTTCCATTGATTTGGAGCACTTGCAGGACCTTTTTACTTCTTAGAAAAATCCTCGGGAAATCAACTTGGTGGCTAAAGGCATACCCGTAAAATTGTATTAGGGTTTGGTATTTATAGTACTCTGAAAATTGGCCGATACGGAGTATTGGAACTCAATAGTCAGCATTAAAACGGGATTGCTTGGGTAGCTCTCCAGAATAAAATATTCCCAGAATTTTCTTGAGCTGGTTTGATACGCCATAAATTCTATTTTGGATACGCCATATTCTTATTTTTCCTTTTTTACTTTTGAGTGGATACGCCATATCCATTTTTAGATATGCCATATTGGCTGGAAATGTATTTTTTCTTGATTTTTGATCAAAGTATCACATACGGCGTATTCTTCAAAGTCAGGCAACGGTCTTGAGTTCTTTAAAGTCTTTAGATACGGCGTATACTTCGAGAATGATACGCCGTATTGATGTCAAAATCCGTGACTTTCTCAAAATCTTCTTTTATGCTTCAAATCATGTCCTTTTTCTATTCGCTTTTGCTGAATGCTCGATAATAACTGAGATTTATACAAATAAGTGTTTAAGTATCAAATCTTATATAAAACAATATAAAACGAGCATTATACATGGGATAAATAATGCTAATAAATAGACATTATTTGATGTCATCATTTTATATATGTCGGTTGAGTATGAGCATGTGGTCATGATGTCTTTATATTTGTCGGTCGGGTATGAGCATGTGGTTATGAATCTTGATTCGTCAGGGATCAGCTGCATCAACTGTCGGGAGTACCTGCAGGTTTAGGTTAGTGATAATTAACAAATATGTACGAGGGTGTCTTTGTCACTTCGTCGAATACGGTTGTAATAACCACGGTTCCCCGTTGATCAGTATAAATACTGCCTATGATCAGATAGAATTCTGAAGAATCTTCTTGACAGGGTTTCGCAGTTGTACTAGCCGTTCTCATTACTAGAATGTCTCAAAGTAGACAACATGGTTGAGTGAACCAGTGAGTTACTATCTCACCGATTGAAATAAAAATTGATTTGAGAAAAAATCAATCGACGTGTCACTTGCTAAAGTGTTTTTGTGACACATCGAGAGTTTTAAGCATTTCAAAATTCATCAATCGTCAATTCATATACTGGAACAACTTTGATTTATATAGAATCGCACCATCGTTTCTTTCTAGTTGTCACAAGCTTAATTCGTATAGAATTGCATAAGTCACCTACCAAGAGCTTGTTTAATATTGGCTATAGAAGGATTTCCATCGTCATTATGAATAACTTTCGTATCACTCTGATGTTCTAGAAAAATCACAAGGATAATGCATAGGACTCTTAAAACATTACTTATTTTCACAATGTGTGAGCAACAAATAGATTCGAATAGTGGCCTAATGAGATTATAGATGATCTCTTGGCTTTAGACTCAATAGTGCACTTTTGGTTTTAGTGATCAGAGGCTGGAGCTGACTGCCACCTTTTCAATACCAACTAGCTCGGAGTGAGAAAGTTGATAGAAATGCATGTAATCTCCATGAGAAATGAAACAGAAATCTTTTGAGAGATTTCAAGTGGCTAGGCAGGGTTATGCATTGCATCACTAGGTCCATGATGTCAGTCTTCAATGTCAGCAATCATCTTTGTGATTCTTGACAGCAGATGTATTGACCCGGTTTCTGCCTAAGTGTAAGGAGGGCTTTTTTCTTTTCACCCTTTATCTTAACTTTTCTTTTTAATTCTTCAACCCCTTCAGCGCTTACCAAGACTTCACAACTAGTACTAGCTCCATCTCAGTCAGCACTTTTCCCTTAATCTCACTTTACTCCTTTTTTTCATACCTAAGGACTCTATACTATCTAGTGGAATATCCCTAGGTAGATCCCTCTGGTTCTGGCTGGATCATGAGAATGGATACCTAAACTAAACCACCTTATAACTCTAATACAGTAATTTAAATGGTCGGTCTTTGGTACTTCCACATTTCAGCCAATCACGTAACCATTTGCTCCCCCTTCATATGTGCATCGATTAATTAAAACAGTTTAGCACATATATGGCTTAGCGCACACTAGAGATCTTAAAATCTACATCTTTAATCATATATTATAATCACATTTTCTCCCCTTATCAAAAATGTCAAATCTCTTGATATTTTAGATATCAATTGATTTAAATATTCATGGTTTCAAGGAAAAAAATGTCCAATTATTTACATGCCAATTATTAGAACATTTTAATGCTCCCCCTCAAATTATGAGGGTATTATATGGTGTTTGAGTACGTGAATTTAAAAAAATTCAATTTACTAAGAAATTCTTGAAAATTCGTACTCAAATACTATATAAGCCTAATTATAGTCTACACTACATATTTACATATTCACAAGAATTATTAATATACAAGAAATTGACCTGAATTGTAGTAGGACACAATATGAGAAAGTTATATTATCCGTTCAAATAGCCTGAAGTCATTTCCGTAATCTCTTCCTCCAACGAACTTCTCTAAATTCCTCATTAATCTCCTCTCAAACAGCTGTTGATCGATCGCCTTGATCATGATGCTGGACCTTTTCCTGTCTAGTTTACTCCATGTTCTTTTTGGCAAGTAATCCATCTCCAAACTAGAAGCAATATCATAAAGAACCCTTCGAACAGATGTGAGTGTGCCGTCACAGAACTTGTAGAGTTCATCCAGCATCAACCTGTTTCTCTTGAGCTTATCTTGATAGATGATTCCTTGAGGGCTTTTGTATGCAGTGTATGGTGTTAGTTTGGAGATGTTAGATCTGAAAGTCTCAGGCTTGGTGATATTAAGTTTCTTCTGTTAGCTTTTGACTCCCAATTGAAGGTCTTCCACCCGCTTAAGAATTTCAATGCTTCTGCTGAATATCTGCAATGGCACATTTAGGTCAAAGATGACACCCCTTTTAAGGTTTGAGATTTTCTTCTAAACTAAGAGAAGCAGCATGTCTTCAATATCACGCAGATTAAGATTTAGGAAGTCGCCTTCCTTGAACTTGTGGAGCATGTTGTCATCTCTTCATACTTCGATCTCTTCCAAATATCCGTAATCATACTTCTTGATAACTTTGACATGGGTTATTGCAATGATTCTTTTCCTGGAGTATACATCATGTGTGGACTTCATGTGTCTTGCGAATCCATAGAACCTTTGTCATTTTGTACCCCAGTGCGAAATTCCCCATAGGGCATATTTATCATATGCAACCTTCACTGGACTCCATAATGTTTGAACCATGTCTTTGATCCGTTCAATGTTATCATACTTAGCAGCCTTGGTTTTTGTTGTAAAAGTTATGTATTTTCTACTTAGGCTTCCACCTTTCAGATACTTGAGGTCGTTGTTGATAAACTAGTCAGCAGGAACTACTTGAATACCTTGAACTTCAATCAATGGTAACGGATTACTAAGATCGAATGAATATTGATGACCTTCAGGATTAGTTTAGTCAAGACAATCAGTGACAGCTTTGTAGCAATCTTCGAAATGATATTCAAGTTCCACTCGACTCTTGCATGTTCCTTTAAGGAGATTGATAGTTGGTCTAACGAGATGCTATTGAGTAAGATTATCAATCTTCAGATGATTCATGACATATGCTAAGAAGTCGATCAGAGTGCTCATCGGTTCGTCAAAAGTGAGAGGAGGCTTTTCTGCTTTAACAATTTGGTTGATCTAAGTCTGAGGAGGTCTGAAATCAATTTGTTTCCCAGTATTCCAATCCTGATAAGGAGTCGGAGGTCTTTCTGGTTTCTTGAACCAATCATGCTTAGAAGCCACCTCGACATTGGGTCGATCTTTAGTGTTACCTATGTCATCTCCTTGGTCTTTTGGTATCTCGGTGTCTATAATCTCAAATACTAGTTCCTTTGATTGAGCAGACTTGCCAGATGATTTTGACTAAGACTTGGATCCTTTGGAAGAGCTTGATTTAGATTCTTTTAAGTTAGAGCCTCTTGATGGTTCAGCATCCTTACTTATCTTCTTTTTCTTTAACCCTTGGTCTGGTCCAGCTAGAGGGTCTTTATCCTTGTCCTTGTCTTCATGGCTTCTCTTTAAAGAGTATGCTTTACCATACGAGTCAAAGAGATCTTTATCGAGCTGATAAGATTTTACCAGTGCATCGTAGAGGTTTTTGTGATCTTCAACAGCTCGATACGATTTACTTTTCTCCAATTTGTCTAACAGGATCTTCTTCAATTCAAAGTCTGTGAGAGATGTTGTAGCCTCGTTTGTTGATTGAGGTTGAGACAAAGAGTTAGCCAAGACGACATTCTCAAGTGATTCCATAATAGTACTCTGGATCACAGGAGTGGCGAAGTCTGATAGTTCCTTAGGTAGAATCTGAGGAAGTAGACTTTTGACTTAATCCTTTATAATGTATGTTACTGATTTCTCAACAACATCTATGTATAACTTCCTCTCTTCTTGAGCTTTCTTTTCAAATTTCTTGGTGTATGAATGAAGAGATGTTCTAGTAGCATATCCAATTCTTGTACACAGAAGATCATCCATCATTGTTAGAAGTTGAGATTTGACAGATTCGAGGAGTTGTGTAGAATGGTCAGCTTGTTTGATAAGACAGCTCCGTTTCCAAGGTAGACACTCTTTGATCAAATCCAAACATGGAAGAAAAATCATGAAGTGCAAGAACTGAGGTTGTAGTTGGAACGGTTGTTAGTGCAGGAGATGGTATCGTTAGTTGTGGAAGAGGAGTGATCATTGATATAGTTGGAGGAACGGTTGTAGCATGTGTAGTAGCAGTTTCTGGGATAGCCGTCTCAGGAACAGTGAAAATAGAGGGTGCTTGAGTGCTTGATTCTTCCCGACGACTCTTGACATTCATCATAGAATCAACTTCATCAACGATTGGTGGAACGTTTTCCAAGATGAGAAATTTGCTAGCAAAGTCATATGAAACAAAAGAGCTTTGTTTTAAACTTTCAGTCTTCTGTGAAGAAGTGAGTGTCACATGTGCATCTTCTACGACTTGCTCATATGAATTTTTCTGAGAAACATTCTGATCAGCATCGGTCATCTCTTCATCACCTTTCCTTTCCTTTTCATGCTCTGCTCCTAATGATCTTACGTCCACATCCTTATACATATCATCATCCACTTCTTTATACACATTTTTATAATCATCATCGGATTCATACTCTTCATCATGTTCTTCTTCGTCATAGTCTTTTAGAGTAAAGGAAGGATTCTCATCATCATCATCATCATCATCATCTGAATTAGTCCTTTTATTATCATCAGCATCAGAATTACCATCATCATCTTTACTTTTACC
>BQNB010152039.1:0-15825 GCA_026074375.1 Tanacetum coccineum | reverse complement strand
ATATACCACGTTGATCGAAACGACGACACGAACACGATGATATAATTCTCAAGTCCCGTCGTTTACCGTCACTCGAAACCAAAAAACCGAAAATTAGTTAAAACGTGTAAGTTTTTGTCCGTGGTTGATGTAGTTCGGTTCCTAAAGGGTTTTTGACTAGTTCGGTGCTCTACAAACTTGACTAGATCGGTTGTTTTCAACTAGCTCGTTCGGCTAAAAAAAACTCGTTCGGCTCTTAAGTTTTTCCGTCGTTCGGCTCTCAAGTGGTGTTGCTAGTTCGGCTCTACCTTGAAGAAACTAGTTCGGTCCTTGATGAAATCACTCGATCGGTTGTCAAATGACTTTACTCGTTCGGCTCCAAGAAAATACACTCGTTCGGTGCACACTAGTCGAGAACTCGTTCGGCTCTACAAAAGTTCCACTCGTTCGGCTCTCGTGAAATTCACTCGTTCGGCTCACAGTGAAGAAACTAGTTCGGCTCTACAAAAGTCCACTCGTTCGGTGGTCTTTGAAATGTTACTCGTTCGGTCCGTTTTGTTTTTCTACTCGTTCGGTTCTTTTAATATGACACTCGATCGGCTCTTAAGAAATACACTCGTTCAAACAGTGTACAATAAAAAACAGCCACAAAAAGATCTAAAAAGCTATAAACTAAGCTTAAATGATCAATATAAAGAAGACACTGTTTTGAAACACTGTTTTGAAAAACATCAATAAAGAATACACGAAAAATATAGTTTTGGCACAATAGTTGACAAAGAGTAAAAAACTGAATTAGCCGAGTGAAAAAAGAAAAAAAACCATATATAAGAGCCGAATCCAATAAGCTCTAATAAGTTACCAAAACAAATACTTAATAACCCAACCTTGGCTCTGATTACCACTTTGTTAGGATATCATTTCATCACCAAACACAAAAATAAGAAAAATAGATTTAGAAGAGAGAAAGTAAAAAAGAAAAATGGTTACTTGTTCATGAAAAAGAAAATGAGAACGCAACACCCTCCTCCACGCTTTGAGAGGGCTTTCAATATTTTTACAAGATGGACCTATTCTTAGTGTGGCTTTGCGTTGGCCCGGTTTTCATAATACAAATGGGCTTGAGCCGACAACTATGCCCCACTAGCTCTTAAACCTCTTGCTTTTAACTCATTCTTCCTTGCTAACTTGTCTTCTGCGGTTGTAGGAGGATATGTTTGCTCAACACCATCAATAGTTTTCTTTGGTGGAGGTGAGTCACCATTGACTATTACTTCCCAAAGAGCATAATCTGTCATTAGGAAGTATTTTTTGATCCTTATCTTCCAAAGCTCATATTCATTAGGATTGAGCACTGGAAGTTTTGCAGCAGCAACCATTGGTGAAGATATTGCGTCCATGTTTTCACAAACAAATAGATCTGGTATGTGTAGATTGTTTCTTCCTATTCAAAGTTTCTCAACAAGCTCTGATACTACTTGTTGATCCCAACTTTTAATAGATCTTTATCTCCTTATGTTTGTTAAGGTTTAGTTATGCAAGATAAATCCAACACAACTAATGTAGAAACTTTGATTGTGAATATCAAAGACTATGCGAAATCTAGTCAATGATACTAAGAAGAATTATAATGAAATAGTAACATAATGAATAAGATCAAAAACAGTTTACCAAACTTTAAGCCTCAATATAAAACGAACACCCTTAATAGTGTTAGGGTTTACAAAACCTTGAAGCTATAAACAACTGTATAAAAGATATATCAAACTACATGTCCTAGGACCTCATTTTATACAACAAGGAGTCCTACATGGCTTACAATACATTCCTAAGTTATCATGATCTTCTAAACAAATAACTTATACATATCTTTTACCAAAATAACTCATACTTATCCCGTAAGTAATCTTGATAAACAATCTTCAACTTTATCCTTCTGACAGTAGAAACTCTTCAAGCAGTTGTAATCTTTCAGCAGTTGTAACTTTCATACTAGCAGCATTAACTTTTGTACCAATAGCACTAACTCTGTACAAGCAGTAGTAACTACTTAGAATATTTTCTTCATTCTTCACTGGAAGTACTAAGTTACACTAGCAGTACTAACTTTATGCTAACAGTTGTAACTTTACTCTAGCAGTACTAACATATACTAGTAGTACTAACTAGTTAGTAGTATTTTTTTGTCTTTGAGCAGTCTTAACTTCTATTAGCAGTACTAATATACACTAGCAGTAGTAACTAACAATACTAACTACTTAGCATATTTTTCACTAATATTACTAACAACACTAAGTTATGATTGACAGCAGTAACTCTAACCTTAGCAGTATTAACTCCAAAAAGTCTTTTAATCCCAACATCCAACTACCATATTTTTTTCTTAACCATCACCACATGTAAGGGTGTTATCGCGTTAGGCTATCGGGTCATTCGGGTTGGGTTGAGTCTGGTTTTGATTTTTAAAAACTCATCCGCAACCCGAACCGATAAGGAATCGGGTTATTGGGTTCGGGTGGTAGTCGAGTCGGGTGATTCGGGTTATCGGGTGATACAACAAATGAGCAAAATAATAAATTAACAAATGTTAATTTGATCAAAAGTACAAGCTAATGCCTATGTAATACGAGTAGTAACTAGGTACTTTTAGGAAACAAACAAGTATATATAAGCAAATTACATCATATCAGCTCATAAGTAAAGTTAACTATAAACAATGATGAGTCATATTACAAAGTGATATGTCAGGTGATATGTGCTTTTTTTCAGCAGACTACCATTTGAAATGATATCTTCATTTCTTGAAGCTGATATAAGCAGACTACCATTACAAGATATATTAATATGGTATCAGTGATCCCTACATATTACAATGCCTAATGTCGGAGAATTATCTTTCAACTGGTTGAAAGAAGCTTGATGGATACGATTCTGTGGACCAATTTTGTGCTCGTCATGAACAATCTTCTGGAAAGTTTTACTTAAAAAAAGAAAATTAATTTTTGGATTGATTCGATAACCTAATAACATTACTTATTTAACCCGAACCCGATAACATTATCGGGTTATCAGGTTTAGGTCAAAATAACCGACAAGTTTTTTAACTTGATTTGCCCTGATCCGGTAAGCCTTATCGATTTTGGGTTCGAGGTTAGGTCAAACTGACCCTACTGACACCCATAACCACATGGGAAGAAAATGAACTTTGGCTATGTCTTATAACACCATATTCAAGCAATTCCTCAACCATAGACTCTATAGCGTCTTTTTTGTGGACGAATATCTATAAGGTCTAATGTTGATAGGTTGAGTACCCTCCTAAGGGGTATTTTGTGATCATGACTTCTCTAAGGTGGCAAACACTTGGAGATTTCAAACACATCTACAAATTCTATTAACAAATAATCTAGTATAGAAGGGACTTCAGGCATACCATAACCATTTGCAGCTTGTGTAGGGTCACCTGCAAGATCATCTGCAACATTACAGAGGGTTATACAAACATAGCCAAACTTATAGCTTGCTTGCTAGACTTTGAGGCTTGTTTACCATTCCTCCACTGCACCACTGGCTTTGTTGACCCTCTCAGAGTCATGCACTTCCCTTTGTAAGCAAAAGCCATTTTCAAGTCTTGAAAATTAAATTTGATGTCCGCTAAAGTAGATAACCATTGAAATCCCAACATCATATCACAACCACCTAAGGGTAAAAACATCACACTAGTTGAAAAGATCTCCCCTTGCAATTTCTACATAAATTCATTACACATAGTGTCACTAAAAAGTGTTTTTCCACCAGCTACTGTCACCTACAAAGGACAAGTGATCTTGATCATACATCCTACCTTTTTGGCTACACTTGTGTTCAAAAAATTATGAGTACTCCGAATGTCATTGAAGATGTGTAATTGAATCTTTCCTAACAAACCTATAACTCTTCGTTAGGACTAATCAAAATCTCTTATTCCTCCTCCAATGCCTCCTCATCTGTAAACACTTATAACAAATAAACTTGTCCAGTGACCAGGGACATACCTTTGCTCATAATAAAATCATAAGTTCTTAGCTCTTTTATCTTCCATCTTTTTCTAAGTCAACCTCTTCCTAAGTGGTTCAGTTTGTGGTGTAGCAGCTCTAATTCTCCAATTCACATTAGGTGTAGGTAAAGCCAAAGGTTTTGTACTGTTATTATGAGAACCACTAATAGGATAATTTCAAAACCTTAGATTAGGAAAAAGGGAGGCTTATTCTTTTTCTTAATGGCTTCATTAATATCTGCTTGCAATTTTGACAAAAAATAAGCAGTTGCTAATGTTTCTGGCTTAAATACCCTTACAGCTAACTCAATATCATTAGGCAACACAACAATATAGAAGCTATTAGCTTGTTCCTGAGAAATTTCCACACTACTTAGCAATCTATCATAAGCATTTTAATACTCTTCCACACTAGTCCCAAACTTACAATTTTTTCAACGCAACTAAAGGATCCTCAAATGAATTGCCAAATCTTTGTAAAAAAGCTCATCTATAGATCAAACATGGCACATTATTACCCATAATTCTAAAAAACTACCTATGCCACATCTATGCAATGTCAAAAAGATAGATAGAAATCACTGATACCATTTGATCATCCTACACATTATCCACTCTTAATAACTGCTAGTGTTTGTACATCCAACCCTTCACATCTTCACCACCAAACTTTGGAAACTCAATCTTTGTGACTCTAGTAAACTGCATGTTTTGCCTTTGATTTTCACCATGATTTATCACCATTTCAGTTTCATTATCAACTATAGCAGCATTTCTTATCTTATCTTTTAGCTTTTCTATATCTTCCCTCATTATGACTGCAATAGTACCCCTTAAACTTTCCCTTGTTTCATCATCAACAACCACACTAGATCTTGTTTAGGAAACATAGTGGTTGTACTTAAGAACAAAAATTTAGAACTAACTAATCATAATTGAATTATAACAGACTAACAGACTAATAGCAGACTCAAGAACACGTATTTGGGATTGGAAAATGGAAAAGAAGATGAATCTAGACGTATTTTGGATTAGGCACGAAGTGGGTGAATAATGATTGATTGTGGTGGTTTGTGGTGGTAATTACTGTGTCAGAATGAAATCCTAACAAAATTTTAAGAAGTAATTGGCCATGAAAGGGCTCTGATACTAATTGATATGTAATTTTAAGAAGTAATTGGCCATGAAAGGGCAATTGATACTAATTGTGGTGATTCTCTTTTGCTTGATCTTGAGTATCCTGCTGTATGAACTATTATTCCTCTTCATTGCTTGAAAAAACAAAAATTGCGGAAGGAGTTATTAGAGAGATGCCTATTACAACTACTGAAGAAAAGGCTCAGAGAAGATTAGAGGTAAAAGCTAGAAGTACTTTAATGATGGGCATTCCCAATTAACATTAGTTAAAGTTTAACTCTATAAAGGATGCTAAGAAGTTGTTGAAAGCTATTGAAAAGAGATTTGGTAGGAATGCAGCTACAAGAAAGACTCAAAGGAATCTCTTAAAGCAGCAATATAAAAACTTCACTGCTCCAAGCTCAGAGATGCTTGATCAAACTTTTGATAGGCTTCAAAAGCTTGTGAGTCAGATGGAGCTTTTGGATGAAAAGCTTTTGAAAATATACTAAGGTTGTGTTACTACTGCTGAGTAGCAAAAAGTACTACAGCAAAGCAATAAGACCTGGAAAAATTTCTATTAAACATGCACTACTAGTATCACAAATATGCTAAGTGTTTAACTACTTACAAAGAATAACTCTATTTATTAACTAAGTATACAAAGATTATCTATTGTCCTATTAGTAATGTTAGTACGGCCCAGTTTATAGATTGCTCAGATATATAGAATAAAATTAAAATAGCTTGCTAAGAACAGTTAATAATAGATGATATCAACAATTCTTAGTATTCGTAATAGTGCATAGCTTATATACGATTGTAATTGTATTAAGATTAGTATTTTATAATGACAAATGAATTGATGGATATTACACTTTACGTGTAAAGTAATGTAAGCCGACTAATACGCGCATCCTAGTCGGAGTATATGGAAATGGAAGGTCCTACGGGCATAAGAGTTGTAAGAACATCATTAATAACAATCTTTTTATTAATCTTATCTAAGTCTTAGCACGAATAATTTCATACTTCAAGGTCCTTTGAAAACCCAAATACTTTGAGAGGAGATATGCGTATTATTATCATAATTAATATTAGAAGCTTATTTTGATTGATATAAATATTAGAGCTTATTTGTTGAATTGTATGTTCATTGATTTACTGTTTCATTGATAATTCTTCTTAATATTAAAGATTAGATTCCGCATAATATTTAATACATTCAAAAACAGTTTCTACTATAATTGTGTTAGATTTATCTAATATAACTAAACCTTAAACAAGCTTAAGGAATTTGATCTATTAAAATGGGATCAACAAGTGGTTTCAGAGCTTGTTGAGAAGCTGTGAATAAGAAGAACTTGTTTTTGCTAAAAGATATTGATCAAGATTCTACACACATGGTGGCTGCATCCAAAATTCCCATGCTCAAACCTGGTGAGTATGAGATATGGAGGATGAGGATTGAACAATATATCCAGATGATAGACTATGCACTGTGGGAAGTCATAGAGAATGGTGCAACCTTACCAAAAACAAAAATTGCAGAAGGAGTTATGAGAGAGATGCCTATTACAACTGCTGAAGAAAAGGCTCAGAGAAGATTAGAGGTAAAAGCTAGAAGTACTTTAATGATGGACATTCCCAATGAACATCAGTTAAAGTATAACTCTATAAAGGATGCTAAGAAGTTGCTGAAAGCTGTTGAAAAGAGATTTGGTGGGAATGCAACTACAAGAAAGACTCAAAGGAATCTCTTAAAGCGGCAATATAAAACATTACTGCTCCAAGCTTAGAGATGCTTGATCAAACTTTTGATTGGCTTCAAAAGCTTGTGAGTCAGATGGAGCTTTTGGATGAAAAGCTTTCACAAGAAGATGTTAATTAAAAGTTATTAAGAAGTTTGTCACCTGAGTGGAACACACATGTTGTTGTGTGGAGGAATAAAGCTGATTTAGATACAATGAGCATGGATGATCTCTACAACAACCTCAAGGTGTATGAACCAGAAGTTAAAGGGATGTCTAGCTTAAGTTCAAGCACACAGAACATGGATTTTGTGTCCTCTTTAAATAACAACACTAGCAGCACTAATGAAGCAGTTAATACTGCCCATGGAGTTTCTACTGCTAGCACTCAAGTTAATGCTGCTAACTCTACAAATATTGATAATTTGAGTGATGTTGTTATTTGTGCATTCTTTGCTAGTCAACCAAATAGTCCTCAACTTGTACATGAGGACTTGTAACAAATCCATCCAGATGACATGAAAGAGATGGATTTGAGATGGCAAATGGCCATGTTGACTATGAGGGCAAGAAGGTTTTTGAAGAGTACAAGAAGGAAGCTTACTGTTAATGGAAATGAGACTATTGGTTTTGATAAGTGGTATGTGCTTAAATACACATACCTTTTACCTTATTAAACGAGCTAAAAAGACCAAAAATGACCAAAATATCATAAAAATGCATTGTATTCGTTTGTATTGTGAATTGTGTCTTGCAGGTAATGGATATTGCACAAAAGGACAAAATAAAGACAAAAACGGACAAAACCGAGCACGGGAATGGAAAGAGGATGAAAAATCGATGCCGAAGGCGTACCCATACTCTACGGACCAACCCGGGCTCACTTAATGGGTCGGGTCAGCCCAAACCCTAAATCTATTAAACCATTACCCTTTAAAAAGCCCAAAACCATTTGTTAATTACTCTTGGCCCATTTCCTATTAAAACCGAGCTCAATTCCTTTTTTATATGAAAACAGCCCAAGTCAAACTGTTAGTCAAACAACTAAACGAAATAAAGAAAAGAAAAGGGCGGGAAAAACAATTTTACTGTTCACCCTCCGTCCCCAAATTTTACCCTGCACCTAATTACCCTCTTTAAATGATAATTAACCCTTCTAGAAACTTAATGACGCACGTAATGATGCCTATGGGAGCCACGCTGGCAATCCCAAGGCCAATCATTGGCTAATCATGCGTGGAGGACTATCAACGGCTTAGATCAAATGCTTGGAGGGCAATCAAGGATTGAAGGGCCAAGATTAAAAGTGGGGGAGCGTCCTAGAGGTCTAGAAGTATCATCTCGTGCCTATATAAAGAGCCTCTCACACATAGAGATAGCAACTAGTGTAGAATTAGCTTAATTAGTCATTTTAGCTTATTGTAACGTTTTTAGCTTATAGTTTTTCAATTAATGTAACTTTCCTTTTTAAAAGCTTGTACTCAGTTGTTTAATCAATAAAAGTTAAGTTTTCATATTGTTCAAGTTTATTTCATGTTTTTACCTTATTACACTATGGTTTGATTAAGCTCTTTTACTCTATTAAGCTCAATAAGCTTTCAAAATCACTAACAAGCTAGCTAAATACTCAGTTAAGCTCTCAAAGCTTAACTAAGCTTATCAATACTTAAAATCCACCCCAAATTACACCTCAGCTTATTTTGGAAGGGAAGCCAGACTTGGATGGGCTTCCATGACCCCACCAGCTTATCCTAGATAAGTTGGAGCTTTGTAGATCAGCTCTTGGAGCAATTTATTAAGCCTTGTTTGAGCAAAAGCTTTTGTAAGTTCTTATTTTACATTTTTAAGCTTAATATTGCACTTTAGCTTATTTCTGCTTATTATCTACTTATTGTTGTTTAGAATAGCTTATTATTACTTATTATAGTTGTTTAATGCCTATTGTGCTTAGTTGATAGTTTAAATTTTATTTTATAAGTCTTTGTTTTAAAACAATTAAAAACCTAAATTTTTTTTAGCATAATTTGTTTCCCTATTATTCCAGCTTATCTGATTGTTATGATTTGCTTAAAAGGTCTTTAATAAGCTAATAAACATCTGATATTAGAAGTTTAAGCCTTATTTCTCATTCTTATAAGCTAAACATGAGTTTAAGTGTTCTAAAGGGGTGTTTGGCTCAAGATAGTATCAACTTGAGTTAGTACTGTCAAGACCATTTTGGTTCTTTAGATTGAACTTAAACATCAAAATTAAGTTTATAAGATTAAGATTTAAAGTTTTTGTTTATATAAATCGAGTTTTAAAAGGTTTTTTGTATATGAATCTTAAATCTGAGTTCATAAACTCAGTTAAATAGAATTTTATGCTTTGATCTGTTCTTGGTTGAAATTGTTGGTGTTTTACTATTGTTTTGGTGTTTACATGGAATATAAATCAAGTCCTTAAGGTCTGTGCATTGAATTTGTGTTTTGGTTAAAATATGTGTCAACTGCATCAGCATTCAAAACAGTCAAATAGCATTTTTCTAGCTTAAAAATCAGATAGTAATAGTTAGATTTAGGTCTTAAAACTTAGTGCACAAGTAGATTATAGGTTAAACTTAGAATATTTGAGCTTATTTTGTAGTAATTAGCTTATTAGTGTATCTGTTTTTAAGCCTGCATAAGTAGTTTTAGCCTTTTGATAAAAAAACTGAAAAACCAAAAACAGTTAAAGCAGCTTTTTCAATTAACATTTTCTTAGCTTAAATGGATTTCAAAATGCTTTTTAATTGCTGATTTATATAGTTTATAGTATAAGCGTTTTAGTGGTATAAGCCACTAAGCCATAAGGATCTGTTCCCTTGCTTAAAAATAAGCTCAAAAAGTCCTATTTGGCTGTTTGGAAAACAATTTTATGTCAAAGTGCTTATTAGCTTTTCCAACTTATGGCTTATTGATTTTGTTTAACTTGTGTTCAATCTTGCTTACTAGGTTTGTTTTAAGGTGTTTTTAGCTTAATTAGTTTTGGTTTGTGCTTATTCTAGCTTAAAAGAAATTTCAGTTTAGTAAAAAAAGCAAAATTCCTCTTAAGTATAAACTGTCACTTTCTAAGCTTAATTTCTAGCTTAATAATTAGTTTTTCAAAAAGTTGCTTTTACTAAAAGTGCTTATTTTAAGCTGCTTAACAAGGGGAACAAGGGAAGTCAAGGGTGAGCAAGACTCGAACCCTTGACCTCAACCTCATTCAACCATCTTTATACACACACGCCAAACCAACTACGCCCTTGGGACTTTTACATCCAAGGGTGCATTCAATATTCTTTTAACATATTTTTGGCCTTTTTTTCTCAATAAGCACTTCGAGTGCTAAAACGATTTTTCAGTGCTTATTCGTTTAATTTTTTTTCAAGCTATTATTTTTCCTGCATTCTTCTCATCATAAATGATTTTTTAGAATTTTTCTAGGATTTTTAGCTTAAAGTTTAGTATTTTTCGTACATTTATTTAGTTTGAAAACATTAAAAAATCATTTTTAAAAAATCAAAAAAATAAATTTCCTTTTCTGAAAATTTGATTTTAATATTTATAAGGTTTAGGAATTAAATTTACGTTCGTAAGGCTTAATTTTGATAATTTTGCTTATATGTCGCGTTTTTTAATTTCTTGTTGACGTTTTTACGTTTAAATCTTTACTTGCTTTATTGTTTGCTTGCTTTTACGAGTTTGTGCATTATATTTGTTAGAAATAGGAACCCATATCCAAATCTTGAAATATTCAAATATGCGATCACAAACTAAACCGACTTTCTATTCACGTTTCGCCGAGGACAAACGACCCGAAAGGTTTTAGAGATTGCTTTTGTTAAAAGCTTATATATATTGTTGACGTTTGTGCATCAAGACTTCTGTAGAATCTTCAATCAACGAATCTCTTAAACTTAATGTGTGAGGTCGTGTGGTTACAATTAGAGCCAAAAAAATAATAGGTTGGATACTTGAGTTCTTAGAAGGGCCATCTAATTTGGAGTCTGAACAAAATGAGGGAATGGAAATACCAGCAGATAGTGACTCAAATATGGAGGAAAATAATTGGGACGAGAATGATGAAGAAGGGGTGGAAGATACCTTTCATAATATGCACAATGCAGCAGATGATATAATGGACGTTTCATCGGATCTGTTTGGTCTTAATGAGCTAATCAAAAGGACCACAAAAGATAACATTTTGGTAGAGGAAAACAAACCTGATTTCCCTCCTGGTTTTACACTAATGGGTAACTATAGCAATACAAAAAATGAAAAGCATAACACATTGAACATTGGAGGAGAGGAGCAGATTCCATCAAAGGATAACGATGTAAATGAAGCTAAGAGAACAGAGAAGAACTCATTTTAGATAAGGAATCGGTAAAAGAGACTGATTGTAATTCACATTCGTTTCGAGATGAATCATTAGCAAGAACGAATTCTATTCTTGAATGTTTTTCCATGCTTAATAAATTCATTGATGTTATTAGATTTGGGCAAGCAATAGGGTTTGATATGAAAGGCTGTGAATAGGACTTAAAACCAATCATTACTAGGATGGGAGGAATGAATGAGGATTAATGCAGTTAATGTCTCTAAATATTCAAGGGGTAGGTCGTAAGGAGAAAAAGAAATGGGTTAGGAATTTATGTACCACTAATAACCTTAATTTCCTTTCAATTCAAGAAACCAAAAACAAAAAGTTTTCTAGCATTGCGGTTCGGGCATTATGGGGCAACTCATACTTTGATTTATCTATGGCTTCGGCTATTGGGAGATCATGTGGTATTTTATGCACATGGGACAAAGGTTCATTCTCTAATCACAAAGAAATTATTGAATCCAACTTTAGTTCAATTGAAGGTCATTGGATTTCAACCTCCACAACTATTCTGCTTATATCCGTATGCGCCCCTCAAGATTTTAATGAAAAGAAGTTTCCTTGGAATCATCTTTATTCCTTAAAGACTGGTTGGAATGGCGAGACTATTATTATGGGAGACTTTAACGAAGTTAGGTGGAAGCATGAAAGGCATGGTTCAATATTTCATCATAATCAGGCTCACGCTTTTGATGATTTTATTTCCCAGGCTAATTTGATTGATATCTCCTTAGGGGGTTTCATGTATACATGGTCGGACAAAGAAGCTTCAAAGATGAGTAAACTAGATCTTTTCTTACCTATGAAGTATTACAATCTATTTTTCCACATTTTTCAGGCTTGGTTCTTATGATACATCTATCGGATCATCGCCATAACTTATTACATGAAGTAGTGAATGATTATGGTGACACTCCTTTCAGGTTATTTCACTCTTGGTTTCTAGAACCTGTGGAGGTGGTGGAAAACTTATGGGGTAACGATGGTGTGTCAGATACGTATGATATTTTTCATCTCAAGAATAAACTTAAAGCTTTGAAGAACTGACTGAAAGTTTGGAGTAAAACTAAAAGAGAGGAACGAGTGCAACAAAAAAGAGAATGTACTATTAAGCTTGAAAAAATAGCTAAACGTCTTTATCAAGGACAAGGTCTCAATCTGACTTGGATAAACGTTTGGATTTTACAAAACAGCTTTTAAAGTTGGAGAAAAAGTAATCTGTGTATTTAGCTCAAAAGGCTAAAATCAAATGGGACATTGAGGGTGATGAAAACATAAAGTATTTTCATAGGATTATAAACAAAAATAGACGTCAACTCGCAGTTAAAGGGGTTTTGATTGATGGGGAATGGGTTGAAGAACCATGACGTGTGAAAGAGGAATTTTACATTTACTTTTCTACTAGATTTCTTCACCTGATTGGATGAGGCCGCAAACTTTGGAGGATTTTCCTAGATCTTTATATGTGGAGCAAGCTGAAGAATTAGAGATGCCTATTACTCATGATGAAGTCAAAAGAGCAATGTGGGATTGTGGGTCAAATAAGGCACCGAGTCTTGACGGGTTCACTTTTAATTTTTTCAAGAAATTTTGGAATCTTGTTAGGACTGATGTGGTTAAAGCTATTCATCATTTCTTTTCTTCTGGTTTTTTCCACAGGCTGTAATTCTTTCTTTGTTACTCTAATTCTAAAAGTGGTTGATGCAAAACTTGTTAATCATTTTCGTCTGATAAGCCGTATTGGATGCTTTTATAAAATCATTGGTAAGATCTTACATAAAAGGGCGTCAAATTCTTAGCGATCCTTTTATTCTCAATGAGATAATCTCGTGGTGCGGAAGTCATAAACAACAAGCTTTGATGTTGAAGATTGATTTTCAAAAAGCTTACAATTCTGTAAAATGGGATTTTTTGGACGACATTTTGGCTCGTTTTCATTTTGGTGTCAAATGGAGGTCCTGGATCAAAGGATGTTTTTCTTCATGTATGGGCTCAATTTTGGTTAATAACTCTCCTACTCGTGAGTTCCAAATCCAATAAGGTTTGAGGCATGGAGACCCCTTAGCTCCATTCATTTTAATTCTTGTTATGGAGAGACTTCACATCTCATTTACGAGAATCATGGAGCGTGGTTTGTTTTCTCCGATTTGTATAGGTAATAACAATCTTGTTACCATCTCTCATCTTTTTTATGCGGATGACACATTTTTTATTGGTAAATTGTCAACATCGAATGTTCTTGCCATTAGCCGATTGTTTAATATTTTTACTTTGCGTCCAGAAAAAGGTTAATTTTTGTAAATCTAGTCTTATAGGGGTATCGGTTCCATTTGGATATGTTGAGACTATGGCAAGTGCGGTTGGATGTAAAGCATCCAAGTTGTCGGTTACCTATCTTGGAGTTAAAGTTTGAGAGAACTTGACGAGAGCCAATGCTTGGAGTGACGTGATATCTAAAGTGTCCATTAGATTATCTATATGGAAAGTGAAAACTCTTTCACCAAGAGGTCGTTTGACTCTTCTAAAATTTGTTTTAGGATCAATCCCTACTTATTACATGTCGCTTTATAAAGCTTCGCAGGTTGTGATCATTTCTCTTGAATCGTTACGTAACAAATTCTTTATTGGGGCAGAGTTTGATGAAAAGAAATTAACCCGGGTTGCTTGGAAGAAAGTCTTATCTTGTAAATAAAGTGGGGGATCAGGAGTTAATGGTCTACTTGCTTTGAATCATGCTTTTCTTTTTAAATTGATATGGAGATTCTGAATGATCCACATGCTTTATGGGTTCGGGTTGTGAAATATATATACATGGCGCCCATGGTTTGTTGTCATCATCAGTCAATCGTCCAAGGCATCATTCTGTTTTGACTTAAATAATTAAAGCTATGCATGATCTCAAGGAAAAAGGTCTGGACTTGTTGTCTTTTTGCATTCGGAAATTGGGGAATGGTTGTAATACCAATTTTTGGAATGATTTATGGTTAGGTAATCATCCTATCAAGATGCGTTTCCCAAATGTCAATGAAAGATTGGTGGATATAGTTTGTGAATGGGTCGGGCTTATTTTCTGTAGCCGTTACTCGAATCTTGATAGACAAATTATTATTGAGCTCGTGTGGTGATTCTATTGAGTGGTGTAAACTTCTTCCCTTTAAGGTTAATATATTGGTGTGGAAGCTCTCGCTAGATAGGCTTCCAACTCGTTTAAACCTTTCGTCTCACCGGCATTAATATTCATACTCTTCATTGTTTGATTTGTGAAGATCATTTGGAATCGAGAGATCACCTCTTCTTTTCTTGTACGTTTGTTAACAATGTTATTGACAGGCTTGCGAGATGGTGGAAGATTCAAATTCCTCATATGTCGACATTTCAACAATGGATGGATTGGTTAAGTACTCTTCATTTAAATAGCAAGCAAAAAGATTATCTCCAAGCAACTTTCTTCTCTCTCTATGGTGGCGCGTTTGGGCATTTCGTAATGCTTGCATTTTTGATAGGCGAGACATAGGCAAAACTTGTTTTTTGATAACTTTGTTTCTATGACTTTCAGTTGGGTTAATAGTAGAGGTAAGTCAAATTTAAGTTGTGCTGATTGGATTAAAAACCAATCTTTTTGTATGTCTCCAATGTAAGTTTGTTTTGTTCTAGCTCATTGCTAGTTTAATAAAATATCGCCGATCCAAAAAAAAGAATAAATAAATACACTATGTTTATTTTTCGATATTTGCATCTTTCTAACTTTGATTCAGATTTAGATATTTACGCAAATTTTAAAATTGTAACTCTGAAACCAAAAATATATGTCAGGCAAAATTTAAAAGATATTATGCTCCGCAACAACGCGCGACCGCTTAGTACCTCATTAATGTTACAAAGTTAAACAAAAACATATTAAGTAGTTAGTTAGGGGCAAAATTATGATTCTCAAAAAAAAGTAATAATAAATATGTTCCTTTTAAGTTGTGTGTATTTTTTGCCGAGTAGACAATTATTTCAAAATGTGAAAGTATATATCTTCTGATAATGTCAAATTTGATAATATAAAGTATATATCTTTTCGACAACCATTATTTTTTATAAATGATAATGTCAAATTTTAGGGGTGAGCATGGTTCGGTTTGGTTTGGTTTTTGTATAAAACCGAAATCGAACCGAAAAATTTCGGTTTTTGATTTATAGAAACCATTCGGTTTCGGTTTTGTGTCGGTTTGGTTTTTCGGTTGTTGGTTTATTTTCGGTTTGGTTTTTCGGTTTATCGGTTTCTATACGACTTATCGAGTTTTGCTTTTACAAAGTCGATTTAGAATATACCATAAACTAACACCTTCAAAGCTTTAAAGAAACAATCCAAATAAGAAAAAACCAAAGACACAACAATGAAAATAATAAACAAATGACCATATAAAACCCTTAAAAATTATTTATGTTATAAAACAACACAATAACAACGATAAAAACCTAATAAACATAAAGAACTCATAGAAAAGAACTTATTATGTGTCATAAATGGCATGGACAAGAAGTACATGAAACAAAGAGTAGTTACTC
>BQNB010152038.1:0-12659 GCA_026074375.1 Tanacetum coccineum | reverse complement strand
GGTCTATAGAAACAAGAAAGATGAGAGAGGGATAGTAGTTAGAAACAAAGCAAGACTGGTTGCACAAGGTTACACCCAAGAAGAAGGAATTGATTATGATGATGTTTTTGTTCCTGTTGCAAGGATAGAAGCAATCAGGTTATTTTTTGCCTATGCATCATTTATGGGGTTTATTGTGTACCAGATGGATGTAAAGAGTGCCTTTTTATATGGTACTATTAAAGAGGAGGTGTATGTGTGCCAACCTCCTGGTTTTGAAGATCCATGGATCCCTGACAAAGGTTATAAGGTAGAAAAAGCTTTATATGGTCTACATCAAGCTCCTAGAGCTTGGTATGAGACCTTGTCTATCTACTTTTTAGAAAATAGATTTAGAAGAGGGATCATTGATAAGACTTTGTTTATCAAGAAGGACAAAGGTGATATCCTGTTAGTGCGGGTGTATGTTGATGATATCATCTTTAGATCTACAAAGAAGTCTTTATGTGTTCAGTTTGAGCAGATGATGCATAAGAGATTCCAGATGAGTTCTATGGGGGAGCTCACTTTCTTCTTAGGGTTACAAGTAAAGCAGAAAGATGATGGAATCTTCATCAGCCAAGACAAGTATGTGGTTGATATATTAAAGAAGTTTGATTTTGTCTCAATGAGGATAGCAAGCACTCCAATTGAGACTAACAAGGCATTGCTCAAGGATGAAGAAGCTGAGGATGTGGATGTTTATTTATACAGATCAATGATTGGATCATTGATGTACTTGACAGCTTCTAGGCCTGACATAATGTTTGCTGTTTGTGCTTGTGCAAGGTTCCAAGTTACTCCTAAAGTCTCACATCTTCATGTTGTAAAGAGGATCTTTAGATACCTGAAAGGTCAACCTAAATTAGGCCTTTGGTATGCTAGGGATTCACCATTTGACTTGGAAACTTTTTCTGATAGTGATTATGCTGGAGCTAGCCTTGACAGGAAATCCACCACAACAGGTTGTCAATTTCTTGGCAAAAAGCTGATTTCATGGCAATGTAAAAAGCAAACTATAGTTGCCAACTCCACTACTGAAGCAGAGTATGTTGTTGCTGCAAATTGTCGTGGACAGGTGTTGTGGATCCAAAATCAGATGCTTGATTATGGGTTCAATTTCATGAACACCAAGATTTACATTAATAATGAGAGCACCATTTGTTTTGTGAAGAATCTAGTGTTTCATTCTAAAACCAGGCGCATTGAAATAAGGCACCATTTCATCATAGATTCTTATGAGAAGAGGCTCATTCAAGTTATTAAGATACATACATATCACAATGTTGCAGATCTTCTCACAAAGGCATTTGATGTTAGCAGGTTTAACTTTCTAATTGCTAGCATTGGATTACTTAATCTCTGAAGATGTGTTTGTTAGACTAATGATTAATATGATTTGGAGATAGTAATAGAGATAAATTTGGAAATAAAACTGGTAGTTGTAAGGTTAATACTGCTAGGCATGTTTTAATACTGCTAAGTATAATTAGTACTGCTAGTTATACTTAAGACTGCTAGTTCAAACTGTTAGTCATAATTAATACTGTTAAACAAAAAAAATACTTTGGATTGTGTATTCTTGGTTTTGGACTAACATTTGCAGGCTAAGCATATTGAGTACATGGTATTGAATGCTTCACCTCTAAAGTATTGATTGAGGGGAGGCTAATTATGTCAATATGCTGTCAAGAATGGATGGAAGGATATGTAACATCAAACAAAAGTGTGCGAAGAGTCAAATACCAAAAAGAGGTCGGGATAATAAGATACCTCAGTCTGGTGGTCCCCCTAAAAAGTTTGGTGATGAGGCTGTCCATAAGGAGTTGGGTGACAGAATGGAAAGGGCTGCCACTACTGCTTCTAGCTTAGAAGCAGAGCAGGACAGTGGTAACATCAATAGGACCCAATCCATGGAAACACTTAATGAGCCAAGTCCTTAGGGAACTGGTTTAGGTAGTGGTCCCAGGTGCCAAGATACCATATTGGGGGGTGTAGATGCTCAAACTAGGTTTGAGACTACATCTAAATAGTCCAATGACCCACCTCTCTCAAGAGTTCACTCACTTGGAAGTGATGAGGCCAGTATGACACTTCATGAATTGACAGTTCTTTGTACCACATTGTCCAAGAAAGTGGAGAGTTTGGAATCCGACTAGAAGCAGATGAAATTGACATATGGTGCTGCTTACACTAAGCTCATCATGAAGGTGAAGAAGTTGGAGAACAGAATTAAGTCAAGCAAAGCTAGAAGAAGGGCCAGACTTATTGTTTCAGAAGATGAAGGTGACTTGGAGGATCCTTCCAAACAGGGGAGGAAGATTACTCAGCTTGATGAAGATGAGGGAATTACTCTAGTACAGATGGGTGCACAGACTCGGGGGAGGCATGAGCATGATTTGGAACCTGATTTTGATTTTACTGCTCCTAAAGAAGTTTATACTACTAAGCCTGATATTAGTATTGCTAATGTACCAGTTAGTACTGCTGGTGCAGAAGTTAGTATTGTCAGCCCTGAAGTTAAAACTGCTGTTGAAAGTTTAGTGTACATCAGAAGAAGTGCATCAAAGAGAAAAGATAAAGGCAAAGCTATTATGAAAGAAGCTGAAGCAGTTCAGAAGAAAACAAAGTTGCAACTAAAGCAAGAGGGTATGAAGAAGCTTTGAGATTGCAAGAATAACTTGATGAAGAAGAAAGGCAAAGGATAGCCAGAGTTCATGAAGAAGCTAACACTTTCAATGTTGAAGAATGGGATAACATACAAGATCAAATTGAAGCTGATGAAGAATTAACACAGAAGTTACTAGCAGAAGAAAGAGGAAAATTCTCTGAAGTTGAGAAAGCAAGACTGCTTGTAGAAATGATAAATGAAAGAAAGAGATTGTTTGCCCAACAAAGAGCTTAACAAAGAAGGAACATGCCCATGACTCAAGCTCAACAAAGAACTTTCATGTGTAATTATATCAAGAATATGGGAAGTCACACTCTATAACAATTGAAGAAACTTTCCTTTGATGAGATCAAGGAGTTATTTGAGATTACAATGAAGAGGGTAAAAGATTTTGTTCCCATGGAGAGTAACAGATTAGTTCCTAAGATATCAACTGGAAGTTCTAAGAGAACTGCAAAAACAGAACTTAAAAATGAAGGGTCTAAGAGGCAAAAGAATAATGAAGAACAATCAGCTGAAGAAGAAAAGGAATTATCAGAAGAAGAGCTATAGAAATTGATGATGATAGTTCCATTGGAAGAAATCTATGTTGAAGCCCTACAGGTCAAATATACAATAATAAACTAAGAGGTTTACTCTGAAGACACAAGAAAGTATTGGAAAATTATCAGAGTTGGAAACCATACAGAAGCTTATCAGACTTTTGATGATATGTTAAAGAAATCTGATAGAGATGACCTGGATAAGCTATGGAGTTTGGTTAAGGAAAGATTCGGTTCAACAGATCCTACTGATGACAAAGAAAGAACATTATGGGTTGAATTGAAGAGGTTGTTTGAACCTGATATTGATGACATTCTGTGGAAGCTTCAGAGATATATTCATGATCCATTGACATGGAAGTTATATGATACATGTAGTGTTCACCATGTATCTACAGACAGAGGACATGATATCTTCATGTTGGTTGAGAAAGATTATCTACTGACAAGAGGGTTGTTGACTTTGATGCTGTGTAATAAGCGGCAAGTGGATCAATATTCAGAGATGGCAGATGAGCTTTTAAGGAAAATTGTCATACTAGAAAACAGACCAAGACAGTAAAGTGTTTGGAAGCATCCTTTCTTCACATAAGGTTTAATTTAGAAACTTGATGATTTGAAGGTAAATCACAAGTTTAGGGGAGGATTGTTAGGAATTAAGGGCTTCTCAAGTTTGTATTGCTGGGTATAAGAGTTTCTACTGTTGGTTGAAGAAACTACTGTTGTTGAAGATTAGAGAAAATAATCTAAGTCATTAGTACTGTTAGTGTTATAGTTAGTACTGCCAGTACAAAGTGTTAGTACTATTAGCTTATTAGTACTGTTAGTTTTAATAGTTAGTAAGGTTAGTTATAATAGTTAGTACTGCTTATGTGATATGCATGAGATATATTAGGAATAGATATGCATGATCATGTAACGCTTTTGTAAGGCCTAATTGGGTTTCCTTGGTTTATATAACTGAACCCTACGGCATTGATCTAGATATCAAGTTTTATATAGTTTTCATAGCAATTCTAGTTAGTATTCATAGTTTCAAGGTTATTTGTAAACTTTGATTGTGTTTAATATATTGCGAAAGTTTAGCAAGTTCTTGTTTTATTGTTTATTGTTCTTCTTAGTATTACATGCTATATTCCACATAGTTTGTAGTATTTCAATATTAGTTTTTACTATAGTAGTTTTGGATTCGATCCAAACACACTAAGCTTTACAGCTAAGTAAGATATGTTCAAGGGATACAACATACAATAAGCATGATGATCTCTACGAAACAACTTAATGTTGTATGATCCAGAAGTTAAAGGGATATTCTAGCTCAAGTTCATGCACACTGAACAGGGATTTTGTTCCTCTTCCAATAACAACATAGCTGCACTTAATGAAGCAGTTTAATACTGCTCATGGAGTTTTCTAATGCTAGCACTCAAGTTATGCTGCTTACTCTACAAATATGAAAATTGAGTGATGCCTGGTTATTTGTGATTCTTTATAGTCAGCCAAATAGTCTCAACTTGTACATAAAGACTTGCAACAAATCCTCCAGATGACAGGAAGTGATGGATTTGTTGATGGCAATATGTCCATGTTGCTATGAGGGTAAGAAGATTTTTGAAGAATACAAGAAGGAAGCTTACTATTAATGGCAATGAGACTATTGGTTTTGATAAGTCCAAAGTGGAGTGCTACCAATTGACACTGAGAGGACTTTTTTAGGGGAGTGCAGTGCTCCAAGAATCAGCAAAAGAACAAGTAAAGCTCAAGAAGGAATGTGCCTGTGAAAACATCTACTTCCACAACTTTGGTGTTATGTGATAGTCTTGGTGGATATGGCTGGAGTGATCAGGCAGAAGAAGGGCCTAATTATGCACTCATGGCTTTCTCATCTTCAAGTTCTGACTCAGAGGTTATCATTGTATCTCTTTGTTCAATTTCTTGTTTGACATGATTGAATCTCTTAAATCTCTAAATGATACTATTAACAGATTTAAAGAAATCTGAGTTAACGGTTTTTAGTTATAAGAACATGGTTTAAAGTCTGTGAAGAAAAACTTGAAGTTTATAAAGCAAATAAGTCTAATTTATTCACAAGACATTAAGGGCTTAAAATTTGAAATTCATATAGGAGAAATAACTATTAGAGAGCTTAGGAAGAAGCTTGAAACAGTTCAAAAAGAAAAGGATGGCATTCAACTTAATGTAGATAAATTTAAACATGCATCCAAAAGTTTAAACAAGCTCATAGAGTGTCAGATAGTTGACAATTGCAAGAAAGGTTTAGGCTATGAAAATTATAATGCAGTTCCACCTCCCTACACATGAAATTTCATGCCTCCAACACCTGACTTGTCTTTTACTGGTTTAGATGAATTTGTTAATGAGCCTGTAGTTGAGAACTGTAAAGCTATGTCTAGTGAAGAGAGCCTAAGATTATAAGAAGATTTGACGATGCCACCAATTTATTGAGATATCGGGTGTTCAGGTGATGTGGAACGAAGGATGTGTATCACACTAAATCTAAAAGAAAATAGTTAGGCCTTAGTATTGTTAGAAGGTTGTCATATCTATAACATCATAAAAATACTACTAGGAAAATTGTTAAACCAAGTTGAGTAACATAGGCCAAAAACACTCACAGTTCCATAGAGGCCATCAAAGTATTTTGGATACTATATTGATGTCTCAAAAAACTAGAAGCAATTTTTGAGCTGTCTTAATAAGGCCTGTTATGTGTGTCGGATGCCTTTGGATCATTTGCAGGTTGATTGCATTTACATCTAATACTGTTTCAAATTTCAAAGGATGGTAAAACTGTTTGGAAAATTCTCATAAGGGTGACATCTCTAATTTGCTAAAAAGAACTCACCTCTGTGCTAAAAAGACTACCCTATGCTAAAAGAATTTAGTTCATGAGCTGTTTACTAAGAAGTTCTGGGTTAGTATCAGTTAATAGTGATTGACGAGTTAATGCTGCTTACTAAAAATACAGTGAATGTTGCTAGACCAAGTCATATCTTTTAAAACAGCTATTCATATGTTAAGAGGCCCATTTATAAAAACACACATGTAAAAATAGTAAATTAATCAAAGGGTTAATACTGAATAGGGATACTCAAACTTTCAATAAATTGCTAGGCTAAAAGTAGTAGTAATGCTGTTAAGGGAATATTTTAATGTTGGTAAGGCCTCAGCTTGTTGGTTTGGAAACCATAGCATAAAGTTTTAGACCAGTGTTTTTCTCTAACAAAACAGTGCATAATCACCCTAAATAAGTTGATTATGGTGATGCACAAGGCAGATCAGACGTCTTAGTGATGGCTTAGGTCCCAAAAGAAATGATTTTCTTATCTAATGTGCAGGGCAATCCACAAATGGATTTACAGGATCAAGGAGTGATTGATAGTGGATGCTCAAGGCACATGACAGGGAACATGTCCTATCTTACAAACTATGAAGAGATAGATGGAGGATATGTTGCTTTTAGAGGGAACCCTAAAGGAGGGAAAATCACTGAAAAATGTTACATTGAAAATGTAATCTGATTTTGAAAATGTGTATTTTGTGACGAGAGTTAAGTTTAATCTCTTTAGTGTCCTCAACAAATTGTGATAAAAAGAATTAGTGTTCTTTTTAATGACAAGAGTGTATTGTTTTTATCTCTAACTTTTAGTTAATTGATGAAAGTCAAGTTTTACTTAGGGTTCCTAGAAAGAACAATATGTATAGTGTTGATTTAAAGAACATAGTTCCTAAAAGAGGTTTAACTTGCCTTTTTGCAAAAGCCACATCTGATGAATCTAAACTTTGGCATAGAAGGCTAGATACTTAAATTTTAAAACCTGATTAATTGGTTAAAGGATAATCTTGTAGAGGTTTACCTTCTAAAACTTTTTGAAAAATAATACAAACATGTGCTTGCTTGTCAAAAGGAGAAAGCTTAGCACAGAGCCTCTTGTAAGTCCATATTTGAGATCAATCAGCTCTTCCTTTAATTTGTTGCATATGGACTTGTTGGTCCAAGAACATTTGTAAAAATCTTATGAAAAAATTTGTATTTGCAGTTTGTCACAGATGATTACAATAGGTTTACATGGGTGAGATTATTTCTTGCTACTAAGGTGAGACTAGAAGGATTATTAATGTCCTTTATAAAATAGGTTAGAAAATCTAGTAGATCACAAGGTTAAGATGATTAGATGTGATAGGAATATACTGAATTCCAAAAACATGAGAATGAATAGGTTTTATGAAATGAAGGTATTATTGAGATAATTTAGTACTAGTTAGAACTCCTCACCGAATAAAGTTGGTGAGAGAGGAATAAGTCACTAATTGAGGTGATAGGTCTATGCTAGCTGATTCTAAGTTGCCAACTACTTTTTGGGGTCAGAAGAAGTAATATGTCCTTGCTATGTGCAAAATAGGTTTTTAGTTGTTAAGCCTTTAACAAGGACCCCATATGAACTTTTTCATGATAGACACAATCTTTAAGTTTTAGGTTTTTTGGTGGGATAACTCTTTGAATAGTAAAGCCTTGAAAGTATTCAATAGCAGAACACGGATGTGGAAGAAACTTGCATATTAGGTTTAGTGAGAGTACACATACTTGTTGTAGGTAGAGGGACCAGATTGGCATTTGATATAACCGGGCTAAAGGCTTATAGAAAGCCCATGTTAAAGCCCATGGCCGGCCTTGGTTAGAGTATTTATACCCTCTCCATACATGGAGAGGGTGTTGGTTGTTCATTTTGTCACATTTTTCACCAAGCTAATATTATCATTTTTCTTTCTCTCTCTAAAACTCTAAATGAATCAATCTATACTTGTATTAAGATATTCTACACAAACCTTCAAGTGATGATGGAAATAAGGTTGATGAAGATCCAAGAAAAGATAGTGAATATAAAGACCAAAAGAAGGAGGATAATTTTAACAGCACTAACAATGTTAATGCTGCTAGCACAATTGAGGTTAATGATGTTAGTGCAAAAACAAGCATTGAACTTCCATTTGATCCAAATATGTCTGCTTTGGAAGATATTAGCATATTTGACTTCTCAAGAGGTGATGAAGATGATGATGCAGAGACTGACATGAACAATTTGGATACAACAATCCAAGTCAGTCCTAATCCAACTACAAGAATTCATAAAGATCATCCTCTTGATCAAGTGATTAGAGATTTGCGATCAGCTACACAAACAAGAAGGATGTCAAAGAATTTGGAGGAACATGGTGTCACAACTCGACAATGGCGGAAACTCAGGAATGCAACATAATGATCAATCATAACACAAGATACAAAATAGAAAAAACTACATTGCATAAACTCCAAGTGCTATGAAGACCATCAACCTTGAACAAACTCAAGTGATGTCCCAAATCGCAACTAAAATCCACAATCTCTTACAATTATTCCAATGCCCTCACAGGGGACCAAAATCCAAACTTATTCCAAAACATCCAAAAACTAGAATCATAACAACAAACAAGCAAGACTTCAAACAAAATTCCACTCGGGATACTTATAAGTCTGCTATCAATCACCAAACTACTCTTCTTTCACTTCACCTGAAAATGATACTCGAAAACGTCAACAATAATGTTGGTGAGCTCGTAGGTTTGACCTTAAACCCAAAAGCTGTGCCGATATTTCAACAATGGACAATAGTGCTATATGACAGTGAATATATGCAAACAACCTTAGCATCACCGCTAATCAATAGCCATATGTCCCTTACGCACCTAAAGGGCCTACCAGCTGGAGCACTAAAATTTGGGCAAGACCACACATAAACCTGGGTAGGCGTACCCATCCGCTCCAATAATCACACAAATACTGGGTAGGAGTATCCATCCAATCATACAACACATAATATTCACATAGCAGTCATAAGCACATATCTTGTCCCAAAAACAAAACCACATTTCGCACAGGAACTCATATTGAATATTCACATAGCCGATCCAATAATCATACAGGAACTCATATTGAATAACATAATCAAATCGCGATCTACATGTCGAAAATTAACAAATTAACTCTAATAGAAATGTCAAAAATTAAACAACAGATTAAGAAGAAGATTATACAAAAGTTAATGATGAGCACAATAATTAATCAAATCGATATGCATTCATTCAGTATATAATCAAAAGAGTTAAGTACATTTTTGGTCCTTGTGGTTTGATGCGTTTTTCACTTTTGGTCCAAAATTCAAAAAATGTTTGGTTTTGGTCCAAAAGACATAGTTTCGTTCCACTTTTAGTCCAAAAGACATAGTTTCGTTACACTTTTGGTCTAAAATACATAGTTTCGTTCCACTTTTAGTCCAAAAGTTTTAGTCAAATTACGGAAGTTGGACTAAAAGAGTAACAAAAAAAAAAAAAACGAAGAAAAAGAAAAAAATAAAAAAAAAAAAAAAAAAGAAAAAAAATGAAAAAAAAAAAAAAAAAAGAAACTATGTTTTTAGACCAAAACCAAACCTTTTTTGAATTTTGGACCAAAAGTGAAAACGCACCAAACCACAAGGACCAAAAATGTACTTAACTTGAATCAAAATTAAGATAAACACTATATAATTAAGCAACAGGAACACAAAAAACACTAATGATGACGTTAACGATTTAGCGAAGTGTAACAAAAACATCACAACTAAGCACAAATACATTATCGAAAGAGATGAGATCCTGATTACACCGAGTGATAACACATTCCGTATAATTAAGCGCTCACTAACACCGAAACATACAGTGATTACGTCATCAACAGAAAACTAATCAAATCAGAGAAGAGATTCATGATTCCGCATACATTCACTAACATTATACTTAATCAAATCATACACACACAAAAAACACACGCACAATGACGACGATTAAAAGCGCTAATTAGTTTAGATTGAAATAAGTAAGCACGTAAACAACAACAACAGCAGATTAAGAAGCAGAAGATTATACAAAAGATAATGATGAAACACAAAATTGTGTAGCGATGATCAGTAAACAACAATTAATCAAATCGATATACAATTTATTCATTATATAATCAAAATTAACATAAACACTATATAATTAAGCAACAAAAACACAAAATTATGTAGCGATGATTTATCCATAATTCAATGACAGTTGGACACCGTATAATAAGATCCAAAAACAATTAATACTAGGAATTTTAACTTCTTGACCTAATAGCCCATTAGACACATCTAACCCGCTTCCATCTCTCGTCCATGACCTAGGAAAAAATGAGTCACTTCTACTTCTAGCCAGTTATCACTAGTAAAACTATAGATGCACACTCAAGTTCTCTTTATATGTATGATGCAGGTAACTCTTGTAAAGATGGTGAATGAAGCTGTTGGGTTTTTACAACTAATTAACCATTAATCTATCACGAGTACGCAGCAGAAAAGATAAATACGTATAGAATTATGTAATTAACAAATGGATCAAGAATGCGTACCTTTTAGCAATTAACGAATACACCGTCGAATATACGCATGTGTATAATATAAATACCACGCTAAACCAAACAAGTTACCAAAGTAGATAACCTATATGGTATGCACACATTACACGTCACTGAGATACGCTAGGATGCTAGTCTTTTCTTCACGAATAAAACAACCGAACACGATGTTCTAGGTTTGAATATATTGTTGATCGAATAAAACCCTTAAGTATTCTTTTTGCCGATCATGTAGACAAAAGGAATAAATACCATGATATAAACATAGATAACATCATCGTATGCGAACGATGTTCGTGTATGTATTGCATGCAACTGATTTGAATCAAAGTTTGGGATATAATATCGAATCAATCGGTGGAGAGAAATATTAGTATGTGTCGTATATCATAATGAACAAATAGGGTTCATTATATATAGCCCAATGACTTGGTCTCCAAATCATAATATAACACCTCCTCAAATTTCATAAATTGACACTCTCCACCCTTATACTCTTTTAGTTCGTCCGGTCACAACCAACACCTCACGGGTTTCGGTTTTCGTACTAACAAGTCCCTCACTTGTTAATATCTATAAATCTACACTACATTATAAAGCATTTTCCACCTACTCTTGAAAAAGTAGGAATTGAAAGTTGAAACTATCTAAGGAAACATTGTATCACATTAAAATCGTATAGAAGAAGAATGCTAATTTAGGATAATTTGAATGCTAATTGTTAATTTGAATACTAGACAATGCTAATTGTTAATTTGAGGCTAATTATGAAAGAGATTAATGGGCACATTAATCTCTCATAATTTCCAGTGACTATATTTAGGTAAATCCTCTATAAATATGGATCACAATTGCATGAAAAAACACACAGAAACATAAACATTTATTTATATACTACATTATAAAGTATTTTCCACCTACTCTTGAAAAAGTAGGTATTGAAATTTGAAACCATCTAAGGAAACATTGTATCACATTAAAATCGTATGGAAGAAGAATGCTAATTTAGGATAATTTGAATGCTAATTGTTAATTTGAATGCTAGACAATGCTAATTGTTAATTTGAGGCTAATTATGGAAGAGATTAATGGGCACATTAATCTCTCATAATTTCCATTGACTATATTTAGGTAAATCCCCTATAAATATGGATCACAATTGCATGAAAAAACACACAGAAACATAAACATTTATTTATCTATACTCCTTATAAAGGAGATTTACCCAAATGTTGAAACTAGAAATCTAGAAAAGTTTAAATATAGAAAAGTTAAAAATCCTTATTTTAAGAAACATTGAAAAAATTAAAATCATTATAACCTACGAATTAATAATAGCAAACGAAACTGATATGTACGCTCAGTCAAACAAAACTGATTGCCTCATTAATTAATTGATTGACTCATTGGTGGAAACATTTTAATACGCATTTATTGATCATGGCGGGAATGTAATCTCATTCAACTTTTTAAATTTTCACCAAAGAGTTTTTTTATACCCTATATAAATAACCATATTTTGGTTATTCATGTCAACTATTTTTTTCTTTTCATTCACATACTACGTCGGAAAAATCAAACTCGCCGGAAAAATCAAAATTCCGAAAAAATCAAAATTGCAGAAAAAAGCAGCATTGAAATCACCATTCCGCCGTGAGCCCAACCACCACAGAAAAGAGACCGCCACACTGGAAAAATCAAACTCGCCGAAAAAACCCCTAATCCATAACATATTAATTACAAAACTTTTACAAACCCCTAATCCATCAATTCAATTGTTACATAATTAAAACAATGATTAAAAACATTTGTGTGATTAAGAGCATAAAACTTGAATTAATTTAAGATTAACAAGAGATCTTACCTTGAATTTTGAGAAGCTTAAAAAAAATTAAAATGGTGGCTAGGGTTTGGAGTGGGGGTCGACACACAGAGAAAACAAGAAAAAATAATA
>BQNB010152035.1:0-15825 GCA_026074375.1 Tanacetum coccineum | reverse complement strand
CTTGCCATTTTGTTGTAGAGCCCTTGAATTGTCTATCCTGCCCATCAATTTTGAAAAGCCCCTTTATTTACCCATGGTTAAGTCCTTTTTTTAAATCCTTTGGTTTGGAAAAATAATCATTAAAATCAATTGGATTATCAAAAGTGATTCTTATTGGCATAACAATGGTATCAATTGGTATTTGACTTGAAACGTTGTCATATTTCATTTTAATATCATCAACTTCTTGAGGACGAGAAAGAGGTATTGGTTTTTTATATAAGAACGTTGCTAAAAGACAAATTATCTTCTTCCTTATCGCAATACGAGTCATCATTCTCCATACAAATCGGATCAATGAGAAAAACATCAGCGTCTTCCATGAACAAACCTTCTATCTGGTAAGAGTAGGGGAAGTAGGATTACTACTTGAAACTTCAAGGGTGGGAGGGAGGGTAAGATCAATTCCCGGTGGAATCGAATCACTTTCAAGATAAGCTTTAAATTCTTCCCAAATCAATTCACTTTCTTTCGGTGAAGTAAGTGTGAAGGAAGGAGAAGACTTAATCTTGACATCCTTATCGTTCTCTTCAAAGAAAGGATTAACGTTGCTAGATTTGAAATTATCATCGAATTCAAAAAGTGGATTTGAATAAATTCAAAAAGTTTCTTCATGAATATCCTTCTTATGAACTGAATCGTCATCACCCAGTGGTAATGAGTTAGGAAGAGTGAATTCATTAATGAATTCCTCGAAAGTAGAATTACTAGTCTTTACCGAAGAAGAACTAGGAGAAGGATCATCAGAATGAGTAGTGGTACTGCCACTAAACGGATCATTTTTTGAGAAATCGATGACAGAAATGGCGTGAACAAAATGCTTATCCTTATTTTTCTTATATTTATCAGCATAATAAACAAGTTCTTCCTTTCCTACTCTTAACGTTAATTTTTCCTAGTATAGATCAATGAGAGCTTTTGCGGTGCGAAGAAAAGGTCTTCCTAAAATAATAGGCACTCTTGGGTCTGGTACAAAATTAACCATAACAAAATCCGCAAGAAAAGTGAAACCATCAACTCTAACTACAACATCCTTGGCTATGCCCATTGGGTACGTAATTGAATGATTGGCAAGCTCGAGTGTCATTCGAGTAGGAGTCAAAGCTTCAAGCCCAAGTTGCTTGTAGATAGAATGAGGTAAAAGATTTATGCTAGCTTTAGAATCGACTAAAGCACTAGTCCTATCGAGTTCTTTTAAATCACATGGGATAAGAAATTTTCTGGGATCTTCAAGCTTCTCGGGAACTTTGTTCATGATGATAGCAGAACATTCAGCATTTACGGTTGTGATGGCGATTTCTTCGAGCTTCTCTTTGTTCCTTAGCAACGAGCTTAACCATTTGTTGAACTTTGGCATTTCAACGAGAGCATCTTTTAATCCAATCTCTAAACGGAGTTGTTTGAACATCTTCAAAAACCGGCTATGTTGAGCACTTGGTTTATCATTCTCTCTCACTTTCATCCTCTCGAGATATGGAAGTTTAGATTGATACGGATTAGGTCTTGGAGAATTAAGATCTTGGATTTCAACATTAATGGTTTTCTTTGCTTTTGGTTTTGGAATTTCCATGAAAATGGAATCTTCTTCCTCTGGAGGTGGGACTTGTGCGGTATTTTCTAAACTTGGTTTTTGCACTTTGTCCATTGACGTCTCCGGGTTTTGTTCGGGTTCCTTTGAAGGAATAGAAACAACGGGTGTAGGAACAAGAGGAGTCGAAGGTCCTTCACAAGTTTTACCACTTCGTGTGGTGATAGCATTAATTTGCTCACGAGGGTTAGTTACGGTTTGACTTGGAAGAGTTCCTGAATTCGAAGTAGAGGCTGAATTTTTGAAATTATTACAAAGACTTGTCAACAAACTCGTAACATTAGCCATTTGATTCTGCAAATTTTGACCTTGATTTTGAACATTCTTCAACACCGCATCGTTTGCCTTGACGTAGTTTTCAAAATCCGTTTTCGAAACACCTTGAATTTGGGGCGTAGGAGCTTGATATGGTGGAACTTGGTAAACCGGTGGTTGATTGGTTGGTGGTTGATAAACTTGACCTTGATTGTTTTGATGGTTTTGATTGAAATTGTTTCCACGGTTTTGATTCGAATTGAAATTGTTTCCTTGATATCGGCTTTGGTTTCCTTGGTTGTTTTGAACATTTGGTTGATTAAAACCGGGTGGTCTCATGGTTTTGTAAACCTTGGCCTTGATTTTGCATATTCCGTAACACAGCATCATTAGCCTTGACATAATTCTCGAAATCGGTCTTTGAAACTCCTTGCATTTGCTGAGTAGGAGCTTGATAAACTGGGGTTTGAATCGTTGGAGGTTGGTAAACTTGTCCTTGGTTGAAGTTACGGTTTTGATTGAAATTGGTTCCTCGATTTTGGTTGAAATTATTTCCTTGATTTGGATTGAAACGGTTTTGATTGTTTTGAATCGGAGGAAAACCAGGAGGTCGGATTTGGTTTGCAACCATCGGAGGTCTAGGATTGGTATTCCCTTGATTAAAATTGGCTGCAGCAGCTTGTGAAACGTACTCTTGAATGTTGTCTTGATAAACATTGCCATCGGTGGCTGGACAGTTTTTATAAGAGTGAGTACCTCCACAAGTTACACAACTCTGCTCGACCGCTTTTACGGTTGCGGGAGCTTGGGCTTTTTGTTTGTCGATAAGCATAGTCTTCATCAAATTCTTAAGTTCAGAGACTTCGGTTGTAAGAGCAGCAACATCTGGTGAAATTCCTGGAGTAGATGAATTCGAACTCACTTTGGCAACGACTGCCTTGTTTCGTGAATTACGAACCTTGGATTTACTCTCGATAATTCTCAAGCATTCACGAGGCATCTTATCCAAAAAGTTTCCACCCGCAGCAGAATTCAACGAGTCTTGATCATTAGCATTCAAAGCATTGTAAAACGTATCCAATTGATGTAATTCTGAAAATCCGTGATGTGGGCATGCTCGAAGAAGGTCATTAAATCGATCCCAAGCCTCATAAAACGATTCGTCAAATCTTTGTTGAAATCTCGTGATTTCGTTACGAAGATTTGTCGTTTTTGAAGGAGGAAAGAATTGATTAATGAATTTTGAAACAAGATCATCCCATGTCAAAATCGATCGAGGAGGTTCTTTTTCAAGCCAAATCCGAGCTGAACCTTTTAAAGAAAATGGAAAAAGCATAAGCTTAATTGACGTGCTCGGGACGTCCGAGAATCTCATTGTTGAAGTAATTTTATTAAAATAACGGATGTGAGCATGTGGATCTTCTTTGTCATGACCGAAAAATTGTTTGTTTTGAACAAGATTGATCAAACCATGCTTTAACTCAAAGTTAGCATTAATTTCGGGAATTACAATTGCATCCTCGTATCCCTCGGTGGGTGCTTGGAGCAATTGTGCCATAGTCCGGTTATCAGCCATCGGAACTAATAGAGGATTAACAAAAGGTTCTTCTAAATGAAATGGTTGAACAACAGCTTGTTGGCTTTGTTGTTGACGGTTACGGTTGCGGGTTTGAGAACGAGTGCGCATGCACAAATTAGAAAAAGAAAATTTAAACTAATTTTTTAATTTTTAATTTTTTAATTTTTTATATATATTTTTTTTAAAAACAAACTAAATTAACGGATAACGAGATAGACAACTTAAACCAAATAATCAAACTTATTTCACGGTAGCTCTTAAAAATTTGACTTTTTAAGGTGAGCCGTATCTCGTAAGTGACACAAATGGTAAGTTTTAAAATCTTTGATTCGATTTGGGAACTTTTCAAGTTCACCGGAACTTATTTATGATAATACCTCGATTGAGAATATTATATGTTGGTGTTCGTTTACCAACTTTGTGTATTTTATTTCTTTTTTTTCTTTAAGGAAAATTTTATATATATATATATATATTTATATGATAACTATACTAAAAAGAAAAAGAAAATATTTTTTACTTTTTATATTTTTAATTTTTTGGATCTTTGAAATATTTAACAAAAATGAAACTTTCGAGGACGAAAGGATCTTCAAACCAAATTCAACAAACGTAAACGAAGGAATCTTTAACACAAGTCCCCGGCAGCGGCGCCAAAAATTGATTCGTCAATTTAAACACACGTAAAATAATATATATAAAACTATGGAAAATCACCAATTCACCCTTGAGGATAAAGAAAAAAGGAAACTCTTCAAAATATATATAATATAATATTTGGAAAAGGGTTAAATCAAGTATAAAACTATGGTAGATAGCTTAGATATCCATCATAGTTGAGGTTACATCATATTGGGTTGAATGCCTAATTGGATGGTATCTATTTGAATGCTAATTGTTAGAATTATCCTGAAGAGTTTGTGAAGCTTTTTGTTGAGGATTCTCTTTTTGGAACGCTTGGGCATCAGGTGAGTTATTCACAGTCCCACTTTTAATGTTTTACATTTGGTATGGACAAATGATGCAGAAAAGTTTATAGTAAGTTGTTTTAATCGTGCGTTATGTTGTTTTACTTGAGGCATGAACGTTTATGTGGTTATTATAGGTGATATGCTTAATGTTGTTGTGATTGTTGTGTGATTCCGGTTAGAGGGTAGTGCTTCTACCTATTCCAAATCTAATTGGAGGATTGAAATAAGATCCCATTTCTGTGTGATTCCGGTTGGAGGGTAGTGACTCTACTCATTCCAAATCTAACTGGAGGGTTGAAATAATACTCCATACTGTGTGATTCCGATCGGAGGGTAATGGATTACCCCAGGCTTTGTTATGTGGATCGTGGGCACGTTCCGTCCCGTTGTGATTGATTGTGAGTTATTTGATAGCCTATGTGATAGCTAGCGTAAATTTTTCTGAGCCATGATATTTTATTGTAATCGCAGCAAATTGTTTTGTTTTTTTTAAAAGATTGATTTGTGTGTCTTAAACCTATGACTCTCACCAACCGTTGTGTTGACGTTTTTAAGCATCATTTTCAGGTGAGCTTAATGGTGCTAAGTTAGAGCGAAGTGGCTAGAAGAGACCGTAGGACGCTTGGAGTTTATTTATGTTTTCTGTTTGAATAAATGCGTTAGCATGAATTGTTTGGATTATGTTATGCATGTCATTTATTGACGAGACCTCTTTCTCATTAATAAAGACACCATTAGGTTTTGGGTATTGTTATGACACTTTGTGTCTTTGCTTTACTTTAGTTTCATTTTAGTATTCTCTATATAGACACCATGTGTTGTGATGATATCCATTCTTGTTTACGCCTTGCGTTTCCGCCTTGGCGGGGTGTGACAGTAGAAAAGGATATGTTTATTCCATTACTGTTAGAAATGATAAGTTTATTCCATTACTGTAGGGAAGGATAAGCTGATTTACTCCATAAATATGCTCATCTTTTTAGGTTCATTCATCTTTTTTTTCTATCTACTCATTAGTTTATCTTAGTAGAATAACAATGGCAGATGGGAAGGATTTTTCAAAAGTTGTGATAACTGATGATCATTATGAGTATATTCTTGCTAAATATGGAAAAAGTTGGGTCCATGACGATTCATTGGTTGGTATCATATACAATGACTTGTTAGAAAAAGTAAACATGAAACCAGAGATTGCGAAAGGTTAGTTTACATTACATTTCTGCTTATTGTTAGTGTTTAAGTTGTTTTCAATGCATTAAATTAGTGTGTATCACATTTTTATATCTCATAGCCATAATTTGTTCTATTAGTCTAAAATTTATTTGTTTAGCTTATAAATCTAATTGATAGGTACTTTTTTAATGCATAGATTATAGTAATATCATCGGATGATGATGATCTCTCTACTGATGAACAAATTATATTAATGGGTGACGTACCATTCTCAACCACCAATGATGATAGTGATGATGGCGACACTGATGATGAGACTTATGAAGAAAAGCATTTCAAGAAACAACAATCTGGTTCAACTTCAAGAGGTTATAGAAAAATTGCCATGACTAGATGTGTGCTTTTTCTTAGAGCTCGCGACACACCAACAGCATCATTTGGGACACACATAAAAACTCAGGTTAAAGTTATTAACTATGTTCTTGCTTTAAAAGTTGTTAATGCTCCAGCTATTAATTTGGGATCTTTAAGCAAACACAGGAGGTCAAGGTAAACTTGTTTATTTTATTAATATATAATTTAGTTTGTTTCAATGTTTTTACAGGAAATGATTACAAGATAAGTTGGGATGTTGGATATGCAGTCAATTGAAATCAAGGATGTGAGGCTGTAAGATAATGGATCTAATAATAATGTAAATTCTTTACTAGGGTGTAAGAATATTTTCTATGTATCGTTTAAATTTTTTAAGGTTGTATGTTTAATTAAAATACAGTTGTATCACTTGTGATATAACTTAAATTATCAAGGGAATATCACTTGTGATAAATCATTTAAATTATCAAATTTTTTGACATCTTTCTTGTCAATTCTATTTCACTAACAGCACAAAAAAAACAGTAAGTAGTCAAAATTACTTTTCATAATATAAGCATCAAAATTCAAAACTACCAACTGTTTCATACCATGAAGCGTTTTAAGTAAGCAGGACAAATCTAAGTTGAAATTTTTTTGCGTGATATCATCACATGACCGCATAAACAGATCATCATAATAAAATACTTAAATTTTCTTTTTTTCTGCTATCTTTCTGTTGATAGCATTTTTAACCATCTTTTTAACCTTTTCTTCATCTTTGTTGTCTTCTGAAAACTTCTTTGCATATCCTGACATCAATCCTCTTTTTGTGTTCATTTCATGTATCAGAATCTTTGTTGTATATCTCATCCTCATGCTTGTCATTTGCATGTCATAATCTCTGTTGTTTTCTTGAACGATATCAGTTTTCCAATTCGTCGCTGATTCTCCTTGATACAGTTCCATGTGCATCATCATGTATAAGCCACTGTCAATCTTGTTTTTCTCGGTTTTCCACTTCATTTTCAAGACTTTGGCAGGTTTATCTTTTGAAAGTTTCTCAACACATGGATGTTGATGTTTCTGCAAGTATTTGAGGAACAACACTTTCTGCAAAAATTAAGAAATAAAAATATTTATACAATATATAATCTCCTGTGATATTATTCTATATATTAAATAACAATGTTCAGTATGTATTCAGAAATTTCTTACCACTGAATCAAAGACTTCTTTGTACTTATTGTAGTCGTCATGTTTTTCATTGTCCAATATTACCGCATTAGCTTTCAAAAGGTTGAAAACTATTACATAATATTGACCGGCAGCAACAACTGTTGGGAAGAATGCAAGCTCTACGTCTTTCATCTTCTTCTTTGATTCTGAAGCATTCATTTGATTTTTGATCACATTTTCGAAAGACTCGTATTGCTTTGCTTGATCCTTGTCTTCATTCAACAACTGTTTGTATTTGTTTTATCACAATAGAAAAAAGCAAAGAAAAAAAATTAAATTATTTGTTATTTTAGTTATAATAACTTTGATTTATTTTTCTATTTTTTGTTAAAATTGAAACAAACTTACCACTGCATTGCATCAGTAGGAAAGTAACGCCTCCTCAAATCCTTTCCATCAGTTCTGATCCTTTCCTCATAATTCAACACCGTAACCAAAGTGTCAATTATCTGTTTCTCTATCTCAATGCCAGGTGCAAGTGACTGCATCTCTTTTTTGTGGGCTATTGTTCCTTTTCCATCATCAAGCACAACTTCACTGTAAAACAAAATCTCAAATTACTATGTGTTAGATATTTTTTTAGTAATTTTAATATATCTTTTCTGATATTTGCTAACATTATGTTCTATTATTAATATAATATGAGTGGTAGATAACGTATATGGTACGAAAAATGAGTAAATAGTAAGCTTTTTTACCTGATGTCTCCTTGCATGCCGTTAGCCTTAAAATATGGTGACAAACACGGAATTACATTAGTTTATATATAGCGTGACACATAGGGACTAATAATGACAAGCTACGATAGTTGTGTGTCACTAGGACTATAAATACCCCCTTCATACTTCCATGGAGGGGTGAAGCTCACTTTTGTAAAGTGTAAGTGTGTGTGTTTTCTCTCTACCACACACACATCTTCCCATCTTTCTTCCTTATTTTTTAATAATATGGCTACACATTTATTTCATTTTACCATACCTCTAGATCTATTTTATTCCTTGTGTTCATATGTCATTTACAATCTACAATTGGCATCAGAGCTGCAGGAGTGTATTGTATCATTTGTTTGTGTTACTGTTCATACCCGGTCACTATTCAAACTCGGTACTGTTCAAACTCGGTTATTGTTCATACTCGGTCACTGTTCAAACTCGGTCACTGTTCAAACTCGGTACTATTCAAACTCGGTTACTGTTCATACTCGGTACTGTTCATAACAGTTTCTTTTTCGTGGATTAAGTGTTCTTCTTCTCCTAAGAATCAACCACGGAATTGATTTATTGCTGTTGTTATAACTGTGTCTCATACTGGTTCATATCTGTTTTTTGTGCTTAAAAGAATATTCTCAAGCTCATTTCTTATAAGTTTCTTGGTGGCAGTTCGATAGTACCACAAACCAAACCGAGTCAAACTTGGTAATTACCGAGTTGACCCGGTCAAACTCAACTGAGTCCATTACAGACTCGAATGTCAAACCACAACAACAATTAACAACATCGACAACACCAACATCAATTAAAACAGCCAACAACAAATCCACATTTAAATTCACATCCACATCTCCCTCATCTCACTTCATGACTCGAACACAAGAAAACATATAAAATGATCTTAGATTCGTGTCTAAGGTTTATAACCCCCAATCTTTACAAAGATTATACATAATCATCATTGATCTGTGTTGGGTTTCATCATTTAATATTCGATTATAAAGAAAAGTTTATAACAAAATCTGTTATAAACTCATTCCTTGTTTTGTTTGAATCAAAATAAACAACATCCTACCTGAGACCCTAACAAGGATCTTGAAGCCGTTGAAGACACATGAAATGGTTTGTTTGTTCACAATCTGGTCGTATATGTTCCTTGTCGAGGGATTTAGACAATATTAAAGTGGTTTCTTGTTGTGATTCGTATGACATACACTATAAAAGGATGAATATGATTGGAATGGAGATTTGTTTTTTTTTTGTGCTGCGTATTAAGAAAGTGAAATAAAATAGGGGCGATTGAAATATGATTAGGGTTAGGAGAGTGTTTTTAGGGATTTAATTGTTATATGTATCCTTATCTCTCACATGTTGGATCGGGTATATACGTGTAACTGGCCGGGTATTAATGTGAAAGTTGGGCTATAATTTGTGCCTTTGGGCCAGTTATGGTAATTAAACACATGGGCCGAGTTATGATACAATGAGCCAAAAAATTATCATGGTTTAACTATCTTATACTTATGGATTGAGCGGGGAATAAAACGCTATCACGACAAGTTGAACTAGACGATGTTTATTCGTTGACGAGATTTAAACACAACATTTGTCTAGTTTAACGACATTCTAGAACAACAACACAACAAACATGATACATAACGTTAAAACGATTCTGAAAAGATTCAATAAATGACAAACGGCTAGAAATTCAGACTACGATGACAAGTGATCACGGAGTTGATTTGGTATCCCTCATTTGAGATTGAAGTTGAGTTTCACGAAGGCGTCTACTTATTTCATCATCGAGACTTCCTTCTATTTGCTACCCCTTTTCTTTAAACCTCATCTATCGATTGATGACTTGCTTGAACGTATACAGCTTATGATTAAGACTTGAATTATCTAGTTATCAGAAGTCAGGGGTGGTTGGTTGCAGACCTGGTTAACTATCACTTAAAGGAGTTACGTTGTAGTACTCAATGTCACACGCAGAAGCCGATGTGGATAATTTCAAGAGGTGTTGTACTTCTTATACTTTTCCGGTGGGGTATAGAGTACTTATAGATTTAATCTTGCACCGTTCTTCAATCAACAACAGTGCAAGCTTAAGTAACAAATTTAGGGGATTTCACTTCATTTTCAAGTTTGGTATATCGGGTTTACTTCACTAGTGGTCACAGCAATAGCCGACAGAATTCGAGGTTGGTAAAGTTAGCTAGAGAGTTTAAAGGTTAAGATGTAATCTGCAACTCTCACGGGATTCCAAGATAATGGTACTTTTACAGCTAAGCATACAATTCTCAAAGTCTCTACAATGAAATTCATATACAAGCCCTTGATGTATACAAGTTTTCTTGATTATTGCTTCTTCTCCTCTACGGTCTTCTGAACGACAACGAGGGTAATGCTTTTTCTTCCTTTTCGTTTGCGGATTTCAAAGATTTGTGCTTTAAAGACATAGAACTTCTTGAGTATATGTGGTACAAACAATGGATGCTTCCGCGAGTTGCAGAATCATCTGGGGGAAATGTGTACATCGGGACTTATTGACTTTGATGTTACTATCGTCAACTTCCAGGGGAAGTTAGTTTCTACTACTTTATCATAATATGGTGTTATGAAGTATTCTGCATACAGAGTGAGAAAGAAGTGTTGCTGATTTCTCGCAGCACCACGAACGAATATTTTCACCATAGCACCTAATGGACAAGAAAGCAGGAGTATTTGGTGTGGTTTGACTTCTAAAAATTTCCGCTGTGCACGTCAATGACACGATAAAAGATTGTTTAGCTACTTCAAGTTTTAGAATCTGCTTAGTAGGGATGTTGGTTTGGGGAAGCTATTCAGAAACTTCGCCAAAAATGACAAAAAGGAGTCTATGAAGAAAGCTTTTCAAGACATGTTGCATGAATTGGGAGGAAGTTAATCCAACTCATGCATACTACAATGGTTCCAGAACAAGTAAAGACAATGAAGATCCAAGCTGGAATACAAGTTTCAAGACCAGGAGAACTCAGAAGACAACTTCAGCTTTGGAAGCGCTTTGGAAGACTTTACTTAATTGTATTTGTATTTGTTAGGAACATTGTAAGTAATTCCGTATATGTCCACATATTAGGGGAAGATTGTTAGCCTTAAAATATGGTGACAAACACGGAATTACATTAGTTTATTTATAGCGTGACACATAGGGACTAATAATGACAAGCTATGATAGTTGTGTGTCACTAGGACTATAAATACCCCCTCCATACTTCCATGGAGGGGTGAAGCTCACTTTTGTAAAGTGTAAGTGTGTGTGTTTTCTCTCTACCACATACACATCTTCCCATCTTTCTTCCTTATTCTCTAATAATATGGCTACACATTTATTTCATTTTACCATACCTCTAGATCTGTTTTATTCCTTGTGTTCATATGTCATTTACAATCTACACATGCAAAATACACTTCTCATACAAAGGATTTCATCTTCATCTAATTTATCTTGTGTTTTGACCATCTTATTCATGAATGGTGATTTCAAGTACACGGTTGGGAATTAAAAGTCTTCATACTTAGTACTACCAAGCCAACAGTTAGTACTGCTCAAGTTACAACTGTCAGCACTAACCAGTTAGTACTGCTAGAGTAAGTTAGTACTGCCAGTACTAACTTAAGACTGTTGCATGAAGATTAAGACTGTTGCATGAAGATTAAGACTGTTAAAGAGATAAAGACGTATCAAGAGATTTGTATTGACTTATTCTGTGTATATCTTATAAAGTTAGAAGATTTGTTGTTATCTATTAGAATTATTAAAGATTTGTAGTTATCTTGTAAAGGACTCCTTGGTGTATAAAAGGAGGTCCTAGGTTATGGTTTTAGATACATATGCATTCATACGTTTTTTATATATAGCTTCAAGGTTGTAAACCCTAGTACTACACAGAGTACTCGTATTATCGATAATAATAATGATAATGGAGCTTTTCAGTAATATCATTGTTCATACATTGTTCATGCAGTTTACTGTTTCATTAATATTCTTTTAAGTATTAAAGAATAGATTCTGCATACTCTTTAGTATTCATAAAGTCTCAACCATAGTTGTTTTGGTTATATCCAAAGTAACTTAACCCTTACAAGCCAAGGAATCAATCTTAAGTTGGGATCAATAAGTGGTATCAGAGCTTGTGTTCTGAAACTTTGATCTAGAAGAAACTAACAAGAAGAACTCTTTACTCACAAGGAAGAGATGGATCTAGAAACTGCATAAACAGCTACTACTATAAAGTTGCCTATTCTCAAATAGGGTGAATATGATATATGGAGGCTAAGGATTGAGCAATACTTTCAAGTACAAGACTATGCTCTATGAGATGTCATAGAGAATGGAAACTCATTCAAACCAGTAGCTCAAACAACAACAAATGCTAATGGTACCTCAACTTCACTAATACCAGGTCTTGTAACTACTAAAGAAAAGGCTCAAAAGAAGAATGATGTAAATGCAAGAAGTATGTTACTGATGGCACTTTCTAATGACATTTAATCAGTTCAAAGATGCTAAGACCTTGTTTGCTGGTATACAAACAAGATTTGGTGGTAATGAAGCCACAAAGAAGACTCAGAAGACTCTTCTGAAGCAAATGTATGAGAACTTTAGTGCTCCAAGCACAGAGTCTCTTGACTCTATTTTTAACAGACTTTAGAAGATTGTAAGTTAGCTGGCTATCTTGGGTGAAAATATTTCACAAGAAGATCTCAATTTGAAATTTTTAAGAAGTCTGCCTTCTGAGTGGAATACTCATGTTGTGGTCTGGAGGAATAAACCTGATCTAGACACAATGAGCTTTGATGATCTCTACAACAATTTTAAGATTGTTGAACAAGAGGTTAAAGGAACTGCAAGCTCAAGCTCAAGTTCTCAGAATATGGCTTTTGTGTCATCCCCTAGCAGTACTAATGAAGTTAATACTGCTTATGGAGTTAGTACTGCTAACACTCAAGTTAGCCCTGCTAGCACTCAAGTTAGCACTGCTAGTACTCAAGTTAGTACTGCTAACTTAAGTGATGACACTGTTTATGCATTTTTGGCCAGTCAACCAAACGGGTCTCAACTTGTATATGAGGACCTTGAATAAATCCATGAAGATGACATAGAAGAGATGGATTTGAAGTGGTAGTTAGCATTGCTGAGCATGAGGACAAGAAGGTTTTTCCAGAAAACTGGTAGAAATATCACTATCAATGGGAGTGACACAGCTGGATATGACAAGTCCAAGGTGGAGTGTTTCAACTGCCACAAGATGGGACACTTTGCAAGGGAATGCAGAGGACCTAGGAACCAAGATAGCAGGAACAGGAATCAAGACAGCTCTAGAAGGACTGTAAATGTGGAAGAAACTTCTTCCAAAGCCATGGTGGCTATTGATGGAGCTGGTTTTGACTGGAGCTATATGGCAGATGATGAAGTCCCTACAAACATGGCTCTTATGGCTTTTTCAGACTCTGAGGTACATAATGACAAAACTTGTTCAAAAACCTGTCTAAAAAGCTTTGAAACTCTTAAAACTCAACTTGATGATTTAAGAATAGAGTTTAACAAATCTGAGTTCAATTTAGCTACTTATAAAAGAGGGTTAGCATCTGTAGAAGAGCAACTTGTCTTTTACAAAAAGAATGAGGTTATTTTTTGTGAGCAACTTGCTGTTCTTAAAAGAGATATCTCATATAAAGACTCAAAAATTAGCATGCTTAAAAGTGAGTTAGAAAAGCTTAAGCAAAAAAAAAGCAATCAACTTAAAATTAAAAATTTTGATAATGCTTCTAAGAGTCTAGACAAATTAATAAGGAGTCAAATACCTAACAAAAGTAGAAAGGGTGTGGGGTTTGTAAGCTATAATGTTGTTCCACCTCCCCTTACAGGGTTATTTTCACCTCCAAATCTTGATTTGTCCTACTCTAGTCTAGAGGAGTTCAAACAACCTGAGTTTGAAGGCTATGGACCTAAGACTAGTAAGAGTGTTGGTGAAGATATTTCTAATGAGGTTAGGGAATCTCCTGATGCCCCATTGGTTAAGGAGTTGGTGTCAGATGATAAGTTAGAGAAGAAAGCTGCTTTTCCTACTATTTCTAAGATAGAATTTATTAGATCTAAACAACAAGAAAAACCAATTAGGAAACCAGTTAAGTATGCTGAAATGTACATGTCACAAAGTCCTAGGGGAAATCAAAGAAATTGGAATAATCAGAAGTCCCAACAGCTAGGAAGTGACTTTGTGATGTACAATAAAGCTTGTTTTGTCTGTGGAAGTTTTGACCATATGCAGGCTGACTGCAATTACCATCAAAGGGAAAGGGTGGTATCTGGGTATAATTATACAATGGTGAATTACAATTATTCTACTAAAAAGGCTCACCCTAGTGCTCACAGGAACATGGTTCCAAAAGCAGTTTTAATGAAAACTGGCATAAGATCAGTTAATACTGTTAGGCCTGTTAATACTGCTCATCCCAAAACTACAGTTTATAGTGCTAGACCGATGTCACATTTTTCTAAATCAGCACAATCAACTGTAAAGAGGCCCTATCAAATAAGAACAGCATTAACTAACAAAAATTTTAGCCAAAAGTTAATACTGCTAAGGGAAAATTCTATACTGCTAGGCCAAAAGCAGTTAATACTGCTAGGCCATATTCAGTAGTAGTTAATGATGTGAGGGAAAATCAGGTTAATACTGTTAAGGCCTCAGCATGTTGGGGTTGGAGACCTACCAAACTTAATAGTGCATCAATTACTTTGAAGAGACATAATTATGTTGATGCACGAGGCAGATCCAAGTCAGTAATGGCTTAGGTCCCCAAAGGAAACTAATTTCCTTATTTTTATGCGCAAGGTCATCCACAAAAAGAAGATCAAGGCTATGTTGACAGTTGATGCTCAAGGCACATGATAGGGAACATGTCCTATCTCTTAGACTTCAAGGAATTTGATGGATGATATGTTATCTTTGGGGGAGGAGCTAAAAGAGAGAAAATTACTGGTAAAGGAACTCTTAAAACTAGTAAGCTTGATTTTGAGGATGTGTACTTTTTCAAGGAGTTACAGTTTAACCTTTTTAGTGTTTCACAAATGTATGACAAAACAATATGTACAATGTTCTTTTTACAGACACTAGATGTTTTGTTCTGTCTCCTAACTTTAAGTTAGTTGATGAAAGTCAGGTTTTACTTAAAGTTCCTAGAAAGAACAATATGTACAGTGTTGATATGAAGAATATTGTTCCTAAAGAGTGTTTAACTTGTCTTGTTGCAAAGGCCACACTTGATGAATCAATGATATGGCATAGGAGGCTAGGTCATGTAAATTTTAAAACTATTAATAAACTTGTTAAAGAAAATCTTGTGAGAGGTTTACCTACAAAACGTTTTGAAAATGACCAAACTTGTGTTGCTTGCCTTTAGGCAAGTTTGATGGAAAGTCTGATGAAGGATTCTTTGTTGGAAACTCAATGAATAGTAAGGCTTTTAGGGTATACAACATTAGAACAAGGAAAGTAGAAGAAAACTTACATATTAGGTTTTTGGAGGATAAGCCGATTATTACAGGTGATGGACCAAAGTGGCTGTTTGATATTGATGTTCTAACAAAATCAATGAATTATGTGCCAGTTGTTACATGTACAAACTCTAATGATCTTGTAGGTACAAAAGAAAGTATTGGTGCAGGTCATTCTAGCAAGGAGACAGGATCTAGCCAAGACTACATTTTGATGCCACTATAAAAAAATGGTTCACTATTTGATTCTTCTTCAAAGAATGCTAGTAATGATAAACCACAACCTTTAGTGGTGCTGGAAAGAAGGATGATGAAGGTGTAAATAAAGAAAGTGGATTTGATGATCAAGAGAGACCTAAAAATAGTACTCAAGA
>BQNB010152034.1:0-15825 GCA_026074375.1 Tanacetum coccineum | reverse complement strand
TAGATTATAATCAACCTTCAATGCTTTATGCGGGTGTGATTAATTGTGACAGGATTAACTAAAAAAATATCTAGAGTTTAGGAAGAAGACCCGTCTAAACTTAAGAATGATATATCACTAATGAAGTAAAACAATCATTGCACTTATAAACAAATCATGCATTTCATTAAAATAAATATGATTAATACGTTTTTCTTACATTAGGCTCGACCGCTTCTTTATCTTTTGTTTATCAAACTTGTGTGTGTTAATTGTCATTAAACTTAGATTAGGATAAACCCAAACTCGTATCAGTCTCTCAAGCTAAAAACCCTTTTTTGTGTTAGTTTAGGTTTAGATAGATTTAACATAGGATTAATTAGGACTAATATAGATAACTAAAATACTGGTAGAATTAAGTATTAATGCTCGCTCTTAGTGATCAACACCCTACTTACCAACGAACCTACAACTGATCGGATACACTGCCCGTTTGTATTTGTTAATAAATAAAATCAGCAAAATATAAATAATAAAACTTCAATAATAAATTACCTACATACGACAACAACACATCAACATATTGATGACGTATAATGGGTTTACCAGGCCTCTAGGCCTAAACCAAATTATTGTAATGGGCTCTAAGCCCAATCAAACAACTAAAGCAATCTAAAACATGATGGGCCAGAATTAAGCCCAGTCTCATGCTGGCACGGCCCGAAAGAAGCAAGACGGACATAACAATCCTTCCGCAGACCAAGCAATATTCGCGGAAGGGAATCCACGTCTATACTTACGATCACAAGCGGATCCTTGCCCGACAAGGGTCCCACTTCAGCCCACTAACAGATATGAGCGAAATAGTAGGAAAACCTAGTATTGGGCTCACCTATAAAAAGGGGTGCTCTGACACCCCACAAGGTATGATTTTCTAACCACATTAGACACACACATTCTCTGACGTTATCTGACAAACATGAATACTTACTCTCACGCTGGAGTCTAATCGTGGGGCCTGTCCCCACGATAGGGCTAACGGTTTACTTTCAATTATGTAGGAAATCACCACATCACTTGATTTAGTGCAAAATCCTATTCATTAGCCCAACCCAATAATCATCTCAGATCTACTATATTCAACCCATAACGTATTTTGTACTAACAAGTTGGCGCCATCCGTGGGACAGAATACAACTGCGTTCTAAGAAAATACTCGCCATGAGCAATCATGAACAATCTGCTCCTAGCCAGCCCACGTCCGCCATGCAAAATACAGTTGGGAGAGGAAAAGAGCCAACACCACAAGACCGAGGTGGGCCTGCATCCGACGCAGCCCTCCGGGAGTATTGTGATAAGAATTACAATCAACTGCTGACAATCATACCTGATAAGTTTAACTAAGAGAAAGAGAAAAACGAAAAGCTAAAACAGGTAAAAGCCCGACTTAACTTTGGCGGATCTACCTAAACGTCACGATATTCCGAGTCAAGGACGATGAGTACCAAGGAATATGAAAAGAGGCATAGATCTAGGCGCTCGCACAGCCCAAGACCAAGCCTCAGTGCGTTCTCAAGACTCAAACGTGACCGATCAAGATCGCCAAAACTGAAAGAAAAAGAAGGAGGCGTATTCAAAAGGCTAGGAAGTAGAGGAAGGAGTGCATCCGTATGGCCCGACAGCTATAACCAATCCTCCTACTCAAATTATACAGACGCACTCTCAGAAAGTAAAGATAGTGGAGGCGGTCATTGGAAGTCAAGATCAAAGAAAAAGAGATCGAGCAAGGAGGAGGACGATTTGTCCCAGCCATGGGTATGTGAAGCAGTAGATCATTTCATACCCAGAATCTGCTACTTTGATTTTCCAAAAACAAGAATGCCCAGTCATATCAAGACATATGACGGAAGTGAGGATCATGAAGATCATTTGAAAATCTTTCTGACAGCGGCAAAAACATAACGGTGGGCTATGCTAACCTGGTGCCACATGTTTAACTCTACGCTAACGAGAAACGTGAAAGTATGGTTTGATGACCTCCCAGTTGAATCGATAGACAGCTATGATGATCTGAAGAAAGTTTTCCTAGAAAACTACCTTCAATAGAAAAAATGCATCAAAGATCCCATAGAGCTTCACAACATCAAACAGCAAGACGGAGAGTCCACGGAAGATTTTGTGAGAAGGTACAACCTAGAAAGCAGGGACATCAAAGGAGCACCAGAATGCATGAGGATCTTTGGATTCGTGCATGGAATCACAAACCCTGAACTCATTAAGCGTCTCCATGACAAAATAAAAAAAATAGTCGATGAAATGATGAGGGTGACTACATCTTTCCTCAAGGGGGAGGTAGCAGCCTCAAACCACGAGCAGAAGAAATCGTTCCTACCATGGAAGCAACAAGAAAGCAGTAATAGGCAAAATTTTAAGAAAAGAGGCTTCCGGAACCAACATAGACCAAAAAGAAAGCAAGATCGATTCACGCTCCTCATAAAAACACCTAAAGAAATTTTTGTCTTAGAAAAGGGAAAATTCAAGACTCCGCCACCAATGACAACTCTGGTTGAGAAACAGAATCAAGCTAAGTTTTGTGAATTCCATGGTAAAGTAGGGCATACTACTGATGAATGTATGCACCTAAAGAAGCAAATAGAAGAGATGCTCAGGGCAGGAAAGCTGTCGTACCTAATTAAAGAGATCAAACAAAACAGTGGGAAGGAACATCCTAAAGCAACAAAGAAAGGAGAAACTTTTGGGAAGGATAAACCATTTTCAATCCTGATGGTTCAACCGTGGGAAAGAGTGGCTAGGCATAAGATCACACAAAGTTTTTCCCCTAAACCAGAGATCTTTTTCCCACCTCTGGGAGAAGATGAAGGAATAGAAGGACCGATGATAATTGAAGCAGAGATAGGGGGCCATTGCATACACCGCATGTATGTGGATGGTGGGTCAGCCTCAGAAATATTATATAAACATTGCTTCAGTCATCTCCATTCGGAATTCAAAAACCAATTGATACCAGCCAAAACACCTCTGATTGGGTTCAGTGGTGGGATAATATGGCCAATAGGGCAAATACAACTACTGGTAAAAATTGGAGACGAAGACCACTCCACTTTAGCCTGGATGAATTTTGTGGTCGTAAGGTCACCATCCCCATACAACGGAATCATTAGAAGACCAGGAGTTAGAAAATTGCAAGCTATTCCGTCAACAACTCACAGAATGTTGAAACTCCCAGCAGATGAGGGGGGGGGGTAACCACCCTAAAGAGCAGCAGATTAGTTTCGCTAGAATGTGCCCTGATCTCTGGATCAGAAGGGACCTCTGCGGTCACCAAACCAGCAATAGAGGAAAGGATCAAGGTGTCATAAAACCCACAATATTCGGAGCAAACAGTAATGATTGGCTCCACTCTTACAGAAGAGGGTCGCAGCAAGCTATGCGGCCTACTCCAGCGGAACCTAGATATTTTCGCTTGGAAGTCTGCGGACATGACAGGTATCCCAAGGCATGTCACAGAACATCGTTTAAACGTGCGAAAGGGATGCTCTCCAGTTAGACAAAAGAAAAAAGGGCAAGCAGCTAAAAGAAACCAGGCCATACAGGAAGAGGTAAGAAAACTTGTGGAAGCCAGAATCATGAGGGAGGTACACTATCACGACTGGTTGTCTAACCTAGTGATGGTAAAAAAGCATGATGATAGCTGGAGGATGTGCGCTGATTTTAAAGACTTAAACAAGGCATGCCCAAAAGATGGTTACATGCTACCAGAAATAGACTAGAAAGTGGAATCCCTGTGCGGATTCCCTTTCAAATGCTTCTTGGACGCATACAAAGGTTATCACCAAATATAAATGGCAGAAGAAGATGAGGAGAAAACAACTTTCATCACAAATCAAGGATTATTTTGCTACACAAAAATTCCTTTTGGACTAAGGAATGCTAGAGCTACCTACCAACGCCTAGTAGACAAAGCATTTCATAAGCAGATTGGCAAAAATTTTGAAGTATATGTAGATGACCTTGTTATAAAAAGCCGCACGGAGGACGAGATAGTCAGAGACATTGAAGAAACATTCAAGACCTTGCGGGAAATTAATATGAAACTAAATCCTAAAAAGTGCACCTTTGGGATAGAGGAAGGAATGTTCTTAGGATACAAAGTTGGCACCAGAGGATTGAAAGTATGTCTGGATAAAGTCGATGCCATGTTAAGTCTCCCATCCCTAAAGTGCTTAAAAGATGTGCAAAAAATAAACGGAAAGCTAGCAAGTCTGAACAGGTTCTTAGCAAAATCAACAGAGAAATCACTATCGTTCTTCAAAACTTTGAAAAAATGCACAAAGAAAAGCGATTTCCACTAGATTGCGGAAGCTGAAGAAGTATTTAAGCAAATGAAGCAACTCATCGCTGAACTCCTTATGTTAGTTACACCAATGGAAAAGGAGGAACTTATCGTTTATCTAGCGGCAGCAAAAGAGACGGTAAGTGCAGTCTTGATGACAGAACGAAAAGCTAAGCAAATGCCTATATACTTCGTCAGCAGGGCATTGAGGGGTCCGGAAGTAAACTACACATCAATGGAGAAATTAGTGTTGGCCTTAGTTCACGCTAGTAAGCGTCTAAAGAGGTATTTCCAGGCACATCCAATCATAGTCATTACGGACCAACCAATACAACAGGTGTTATCAAGACCAGAAGTAGCAGGGAGGCTACAAAAATGAAGCATTGAACTAGGAGAGTACGCAATATACTACAGACCTAGAGTATCAGTCAAAGGGCAGATATTGGCAGATTTTATAGTTGCGCGACCAGAAGAGGAATCTCCAGATACTCTAATAGAAGAAGAAGAAGAAGAGGAACTACCCGAACCATGGATCTTGTTCACGGATGGATCATCTTGCACGGATGGTTCCAGGGCAGGACTAATACTCACAAACCCAGAAGGGATGAAGTTTACTTATGCCTTAAGATTCAGGTTTGATGCAACAAACAACGAAGCAGAATATGAAGCTTTAATTGCCGGATTAAAAATCGCAGAGCAAATGGGTGTCAAAAACCTCCAGGAAAATGTTGATTCGTGGTAGCCAATCAAGTGAACGAAATATATGTCGCAAAAGAAACCGACATGATTCGATATTTAGATAAGGTAAAATCACTCACCAACAGCTTCAAAGCGTTCTCAATCAAATAGGTTCCTCGAAGTGAAAACAAAAAGGCAGATGCGTTAAGCAAAATAGCATCAACAAGTTTTGCACATTTAAGTAAACAAGTGCTGGTGGAAGAACTAAAGGAAAAATCTGTAAGTGCAGCGGAAGTTATGGCGATAGTAGAAGAGGAAGGAGATACATGGATGACTCCCATTTTCAAATACCTAACAGATGGAACACTGCCAGTGGAAGTGAAAAAAGCAAGAGCAGTAAGACGCAAGTCATGGAGGTTCTCCATAATAAATGGGATAGTCTACAAAAAATCTTTTCTTGGACTATGGTTGCGGTGTGTAGGACCACCTCAAGCTAACTATGTCTTAAGAGAGATACATGAGGGATCTTGCAGCATGCATGCAGGCATATGATCTATTGTGGCAAAGGCCTTGCGGATTGGTTTTTATTGGCCAACCATGCACGAGGACGCAAGAAAGCTAATAAGAGCATGCCAAGACTGCCAAGTTCACAAACATGTCCTAAGGAACCCTCAACAAAAGCTAAGCCTAATCACATCTCCGTAGCCATTCTATAAGTGGGGTATTGACATCGCTGGACCTTTCCTGGAAGGATCTGGAAAAGTTAAATTCTTGATAGTAGACATTGACTACTTCACGAAGTGGATTGAAGCAAAACTGGTGGTAACCATTACTGGTAACCAGGTCAAAAAAATTCGTGTGGGATAACATTGTTTTTAGATTTGGACTCCTAGTAAAGATCATATCGGACAATGGAAAGCAATTCTGAGACAACCCATTCAAAGATTGGTGCGAGAAGTTATGCATCCGCCAACATTTTGCTTCTGTTAAACATCTACAAACCAATGGCCTAGTGGAAAGGGCAAACCGTAGTCTTGGGGAAGGAATAAAAGCTAGGTTAGACGAAAGGAGCAAAAACTGGATGGAAGAATTTCCTCATGTTCTATGGGCACACCGTACTATGATAAAATCTAGCAATGGAGACACACCATTCTCGTTAACATACAGAACGGAAGCTGTCATCCTAGCAGAAATCGGCATGCCCACACTGAGGACACCGGAAGTGGAGTTGATACAAAATAATAAAGCTCTGGAAATCAACCTTGACCTATTGGAGGAACGAAGAGAACAAGTGGCAATACGTGAAGCAAAAAGTAAAGCAAAAATGGAAAGGTATTATAACACCAAAGTCCACAGTACAAGTTTTAAACTAGGAGACCTGGTATACCGCAACAATGATGCAAGCCGTACGGAAGACATAGGAAAGCTGGGACTAAAATGGAAAGGACCATATGAGGTCACGGAAGCGCTAGGAAAGGGTGCATACAAGTTAAGAGACCGTGACGGGAAGCAGCTCCCGCGAACTTGGAATATCAGCAACCTTAAGAAGTGTTACATTTACAAAATGTAAGTAATCCACCCACGCAGACCTCGCGGTGGGGGTGATGCATTCCAATCTATCTTATTTATGCATTGTAATGTTTTCTTTTTTGAAACTTTAATAAAAAGTGAAGCCTAGCTACCTTCATAACTTTTACTTTGAACTCTTGTTATTTACTTTGCAAAGTTATTATATTTGTAATTAAGACGCGCATGCAATAGGGCACGACCCAATTAATGTTATTCCGTATAACAAAAGGATGAGTAACCTAACAAATCACTCAAAAGTATATAAGAGGCATTGCAAGCCTAATACTAAAAAATGTTCCATAAACATTTCACTAAGTCTATCATTACAAGTGCACAATAGTGATATCAAAAGATAGCAGGATAGGGAGAATAACCCATAAGTATTCAAATAAAGACTATCAGAATAAAAATGTCATCACATTAAAAGAGATAGCAAAGTCATGGTCAAGTACTACGACATTCCAAAGACATACAAGTATAAGTTGCCACATACAAAAAGGTCATAAGTGACCATGGCATAGAATTAATGAAAACACATAAAAACATTATTCACATAGGAAAGGCCGTAACAAAAAAGGTCACATGCGACCAAGGCCAAATAAACTAGTAAGTCACCCAAGGTTCAGGTCCACGTCATCAACATTCGGGAAGGGGTCAACATTCCTATCAACATTTTCGTCCACAGCTTGGTTCGCACCTTCACCCCCTTGACCATCCGCATGTACGATCTCGTAATCATCCATAGAAATAGGAAGAATGACACTTGTAGAAGCAAAAGTAACGGACAAAGCCATAGTAGTGTCAGCGGTGGTAGGTATAACAGTTGAAGTACCCTCCGTACCTATTAAAGCGATAATAGACAAAGGCTTGGATAATGAGACGAAGACATCACAGAGTGCTAATCTGTGGTTTGCAAGATTTTCCCTAATCTTCTGAACCTTGAAATTAGAAACATATAATGACAACGACAAAGCAGAAGAACCAATTATACGATGATCCGGAGAATGACGTATTGGAACCATCAACTAGTCAACGCAAGGCTGCGACTCAGTCAGACCCAATTTTTTAGCAAGATTGTCTTACAACTGAAGAAGATTCATAATAGTCTCAACACTGGCATCTTTGTTAGATTTCAACTCCGTAATCAAGGAAAAATTGACACTTTGAAGATGATGTAAAGCAGCAAGATAATCAGCTTCTGCCAACGGGTTATACGCAGCAACATCAGTCAAGGTCTTACCTTCCACGCCGTAAGTAATGTCGGCAGACAATCCATCCTGCATACCTTTCTCGACAGCCTTGCCAATGGCCGCTCCGAGGGCGGAGAGATATTCAGTAGAATTCAAGCATTTAGCAATGGCAAGTTCCATGCCATGAGTCAGAAGCCATCGACGACCAGAAATGGTAGTCAAAAGGTGCGGATAAAACCTTTCCTCTAGGGAGGACCATCTCAACAAGGTCAGCATCTAGCTTGTTAAATTTGTCATTAACCTCTTTCATCTTGTCGTCCTGGAACTTCTCAAGTTGACCAACGAAGTTCTCATACGCCGCAACCTTCTCTCTGAGTCCGGCAGAAGACGTCTCCAGCTCATGAACCTATAGATTATGCGGAAGTATGAAGATAAGGAAATAACAAAAAAAGAGAGAAAAGACTTAAGTGTAAAGATGTGTACCTGATCAATAAGCCTGTAATTTTGTAACTTAACAAATGTGACCACAACATCCAAATCAGCGGCCTCTTGCTCCCTGACTTTCATCGTAGCTGCAAGATTTGTTACTCTCACATCCAATACATCTTTTTCCTCCTCAAGGGCAATATTACGCTCCTTCAAAGACCTTATCTCATCCTCGAAAGACTTCTCAATGGATTCAAATTTAAAAACCTTTGCATGGAGGCGAATGGCCTCTGCGGCTTTTGCTTCCTTTAACAATAACTGTGCCTTTAAATCTTCCATTTCTTTTGCCTTTACATTCAATGCTTCCGCTTGATCAGCAACAACTAATTTCAATCTTCTCTTCTCTTTGATGTTATATTCGGCGCACATTCTTACCTCAGCACCCAAAGTCAACTCACGAGCAGCCCCCACATTAAACTCGCCAAAAAGTTGGTCGTGCTCTATTCCACGGATAGATGCAAAGAATTTGGGGGGTGCAAACTCATCTACCATCTCGCGGCATACCCAATCATCGTCAAGACAAGACCCATTAGTTACATTCCGCCGAGGAACGTAGACCTTTTGAAGATCAGGGTCAATGTCAATGACAGTACGGATGCCACCAACCAGAAAATCATTACGAGTAAGGTCCGAAAAACCATTGGGAGTAGGTTTGGTCCCACCAGCAGAGGACGAACCAGCTGTAAACATGGAAGGCTTGGCAACTGTCTCCTTTGGAACTGTAGTTGCATCAACTGGTAGTTGTCATGACTGGGGCAGTAGACCTGATAAGAGAGTCAACCTCATCCTCCACAATATTAGTACCGGATTGATAAGAGGAGTCTGAAGGAATAACAAACCTTTGAGGAGCTTCAACGGTTTAGAGATTAAGCCCAGTTATAGAATCAGTATGATCCCCGCCTTCACGCTCCGGCATAGCAGACACAAAGGAAGTAACAAAGGGCAAAGTGGGAAGAGCCGTAATCCCCACCTCCAGGTTCAAAACATCCCCCGCAAGTAATCTTTGAATAACATACATAGATTTCCCTCCCATCGAGACCCCACTTGGGGCTCCATGATCTTTCCTTAATGTTTTGGGAAGGTGGGATGCTTCACCGGCATCAACAACAACTTTCCTTTTCCTATGACGTTTTGGCTGCAAGGGAGCCACATCTTCAACAGTAGTGTCCACAGCTTTGCTCACAGGCTGAATGATGGCATGCCCCCACACCACACACAAAATCACCTTGTTCTGTTTGATTTCCGCTACCACTCTCATCAAAAAGCCTATCGACATTGTCTTCTAGCTCACCTTTAGCGCGATCAGGTGCAAAAAAAAGGTCACCCACCCTCTCCGTTATCATACAGAAACACAGGATAAGTGTTCACATCCAAAGTATAATGGCGGCTCAACCCAACCAAACATAGGAACAGTTCTGAATATTTCCAGAATGAAGAAGGGTGAGTAACAAGTGTATTATAATCCTGCGAATTAAAATCACCCACTACCGGAGCACGATCCTTAACTACATTCTTGGCAGTGTGCCATGGAAACCGGGAAGGACAAGCAAACTCATCTACCTAGAAGAAATGATTATTCCAGTTCTTAAGAGAATCAAGAGGCTTTGTATAGCACGCACGGGCATGATCAGAACGTTTACTAAATGATAGCCACCCACTCTTTTTCGAGTTTACATAAAAACACCGAAATAATCCAACGGTATTTACAACCCTACAAACGCGAAACAAAATTTCAAAATGAGAAACTTTAACCGCTCTGATAACAGAAAGTTGGGATATGTTGATACGGAAATATCGAAAGACGTCAACAAGGAAAGTGGATAACGGCAATCTAAAGTTAGCATAATCAAAAAACCTAGTACATAACTCAATCTTCCCAGCGGGTCTCTCATGCATCGTGTCATTATGACAGGGCAAAATAGGATGAACTTCTTCAGGAATATGAAATGTATCGCAGAGAGCATCAAGAGTTTCTTGAGTAAGAACGTACCTAATATCGGTAATAGTACTCATGATGAAACAAAGAAGTTCAAGAACCTAACATGAAAACTTAAATTCCTTCGAGGAAAAGGGCAATGAAGATAAAAAGCAGTTAAAAAAGCTCGAAAGTTTTTTTACAATGGAGGAAAAGTAGAAGAGTGGAAAAGTTGCAGTGAAAAACAAATCAGATATTTATACCCTACGTATAGTAAATACAAAGCGTTCTCAGAAGCTGCCACGTGGACATGATTTCTGAATCAACGATCAGGATTGAAGGTAAAAATAGTGATGACAGTTGAGCAAGTGGGTTAAGCAGTTAAATCAGTCAGAACATGAAAGGCCATGAAGAGACCACATCAACCACATCTTACCTACCAAAATAAGGAAAGGTCGCGGAAACACAAATAGTCAAGGAAGGTAAAAAAGACAAAAGGCACCGGAACATGAGTCTAGTAATATCCGCCGCATGCAAAAAAGTCACACACAATAGACATACTAGACTGGAGGGGACTTGATGACGTATAATGGGTTTACCAGGCCTCTGGGCCTGAACCAAATTATCGTAATGGGCTCTAAGCCCAATCAAACAACTAAAGCAATCTAAAACATGATGGGCCAGAATTAAGCCCAATCCCGTGCTGGTACGGCTCGGAAAAAACAAGACGGACGTAACAATCCTTCCACAGACCAAGCAATATCCGTGCAAGGGAATCCACGTCCGCAATTACGATCACAAGCGGATCCTTGCCCGACAAGGGTCCCACTTTGGCCCACTAACATATATGAGCGAAATACTAGGAAAACCTAGTATTGGGCTCACCTATAAAAAGGGGTGCTCTAACACCCCACAAGGTATGATTTTCTGACCACATTACACACACACACATTCTCTGACATTATCTGACAAACATGAATAATTACTCTCATGCCGGAGTCTAATCGTGGGGTCCGTCCCCACGGTAAGGCTAACGGTTTACTTTCAATTATGCAGGAAATCACCACATCACTTGATTTAGTGCAAAATCCTATTCATTGGCCCAGCCCAATAATCATCTCAGATCTACTATATTTAACCCGTAACGTATTTTGTACTAACACATATCAAGCTGCAAACAAAGCATATCCTTCCTTAAATTAAAAATATACATATCAAGGTGCAACCAACGCATATCCTTCCTTAAATTAAAATATACTTAAAACAAATTGTTTAATACGTGAAGCACTTAATCACCACATAACACAAATTAATTAGCCCCTTGATGGTACAACATGTTTCACGGAGTACAAGCATACTTCTTTAATATTAAGCGTGGGTGACAAAAGAAGTGAAAGGACATGGAGTTCGATCACGTCAACATCTCCTTCAAGCATTTGGATGTCTTTTCTCATAGTTGGCCTCAGAGATGGATTTTCTTGGACAAACCAAAGACCGACCATCACACATGTCGTTAGCTTTTTGTAGTCATCTAAGGCCTCTAAATCGTTCTCAAAAAATTCATCTAGTCTACCTTCTTGATAGCAGTCTCATGCCCAATCAGTTAAAATAGCCTTGTCTTCATTACCACTCTCAAAATGCACACTCTTTTGGCATGATATGATCTCTAGTAGCAAGACACCAAAGCTATACACATCAACCTTTACTATGACGGGGATGTTCCTAAACCATTCAGGTGCAACATATCCTTTTGTTCCTCTTATTCCAATACTTGTTCGACTTTGATTCCGCATCAAAATCTTTGCTAATCCAAAGTCAGAAATCTTCGCATTGTAGTAATCATCAAGAAGAATATTTTGAGGCTTTATATCACAATGGATGACCTGTGTACTACACTCTTCATGGAGGTACGAGAGTCCCTTGGCAATGCCTACAGCAATATAACTTCTTTGTTTCTAACTAGGTCTTATGTCTCCAAACAGAAATCCTGCCAAAGTACCATTGCTCATATACTCATAAATCAATAGCCCCTACTCACTATCATCACAATAGACAAGAAGCTGTACCAAATTTTTGTGATGAGTCCTTCCAATAGCATTGTCCTCGGTTTTGAATTCCTTTTCCCCATCTTTGAACACCCTATCCAGTTTCTTCACTGCAACAGCGTTTGATCCTAGTATCCCTTTATAGACTATTCCAAAAGACCCCTTCCCCAGTTCATCCTTAAGCCCATCAGTTGCTTCGATGAGCTCTTGATGTGTATAATGAGCCACATTGGTATCAACGGTGTTACTGCTTGAATACACATTTATGGGCGCCTTCTTGCAGATTAGAAAGAAACCAACACAAATCACGCCGATTAATATGATATTTACAAACATAGAGGTACTTATGAAAACTGATCCTAATAGTATCAAACTTCCGCGGTCTTTATTTTTTCTTGAGAATGTTGCGATGGGCACGCCAACTGGTACAGAACCGTTTGTTTGTTGCTCTACAACTGAAAATGGCCATTGAAAATTGCTGGAATCACTGAATGATTTACAACTCGAAAAACATAGGATGTTAAATTAAAAGATGAAGTTTCAAGTCAAATGAAAGAATTTTAGTGTCATAAAATATTTTCTACTAAAGGATGATTTGATGCAATTGTCCAAATAATTTTTGGTTGGTATATATACATTTCCCTATAAATGATCTTGATCGTTTCCATGCATGTTATCTTACACCTGAAGGATGTAATCCCAATAGGGAATATGTCACCCAATAGTAACTAAGTTTCATTTGTGTTCCAAATAACCTAATGTTACCAAAAAAAAACTTAACTATGCTTCTTCTTTTGAAAAGTTTTACCTATAATTTTCTCATGGTGTATTTTCTTCAAATAATGTGTTCTGTAACTAAAAGCTGTATATTAAAAGACATGTTAGAATGTGACTTAAACTCTTAGGTTGGTTTCATAAATTTGGTTTTGAACAGATTTTAGTTTTTGAAATGTTTCCTAGTTTAAGTTCCTCTAAATAGATAATGACATTAATTTTATTTGTACCTTTTGAAGATACCTTTGAATTTTGTTTTGTATTTGGTTTGATAATTTGAATAAAGCTTCCGCTTAGTTTGTTCGATTTGTTTGTTTGTTTTTTCATTGATTATCAACAAATGTATCAAGAGCTAGGTTGAAGATGAAGAAGAAAAAGAAAAAAAAAAGGTTTGTTATATGTTATGTTCGTCTGGATTAAGGTTCTTTTGAAGTTTTTTGTTTGTCTAATTTGGGGATTTGTCAGTTAATCGATCATTGTTTAGAATTCGTTACAACAATTTGGTTTTCTTGGGACACATGTCTTCGTGTGGGATAGTATTTAGTTATTGGGCTTGGATTAAATTTGAGCTAGCATACGAATTTTAGGCTGCGACTTTGTGAATGAGTTTTCAATACAAGAGTATATTGATATTTGTTTTGTTTTGAAGTTGATTTGAATTTGTTTGGTTTTGGTATTCCAATTTGGGATCCTCCGAGTGTTTGGAATTTGGAACATATTCTTATTGTAATAAGTGGGTCCTTAGAATTATTATTTGTATATATTTGAGGTGTTTTGAATTATTAGAGCTTGTTTGTCAAGTTATTTATTAGCTTGAATATGTTTGATACGGATAATAAGTTTCAAAATGGGTCATTGAAATTTGAATTTAATATTTGGAATTTGAAGATCAGTTAGGTGTTTGAAGACTTGATTAATATCATGTCGTTTGGAGTTTGTTTGATCGTTTTTGTTCGTCTGGATTTTGAAGTTGGTTGCCCGAATTTGATTGTCTTTGTTGAAGAATGTTCGAGCCGATTTATTCGTTTGGTTGACCGCGATTGAATTTGTCGGTTAACGGTTGATTTTTTGTTTTGAAGTCATCGGTGTTGTTTCGAACGTTTTTGGGAATTGATCGTTGGTTTTGAATTAGGCTAGTATCTATAGCGTTTGGAATTTGGAATTTTCAATTTGGCTTAGAATATGTGGAGATTGTTAGAAATTGACTTAAACTTTTGGATTGGTTTCATAAATTTGGTTTTGGATAGATTTTAGTTTTTGGTATGTTTCCACTTTCCTAATTTAAGTCAGTTTAGGATTTGATAGTTTTTTTTTTGTCATCGGTTGTCTATAAATAGATGTTAATGACATTAATTAGTTTTTTTGTATCTTTTGGAATTAGTGTTTGGTACCTGTGAATTTGATTTTATATTTGGTTTGATAATTTGAATACAACTTCCGGTTAGTTTTTATGATTTATTTGTTTGTTTTGTCTTTAAATTCAACAGACAACGAAAAATAAAGGAAACTCTTCACCAAGGCGTATTGTAAGTTGATGTGTTGAATTTAGTGACAAACCATTTCATATCAGCATCCAAAGAAAGCGAAAGCTGTTCATAAAAAAAGTTAATAATTTTTTTGTCATAAAATACGGATTCTTGAGATTTTGTTCATCAAAGAATTTTTGCGAGAGTATGTGTTCATAAAAAACATTGCTTTTGCGATGTTCATCCAAATAAGTCGTTCCACAAAAAGATAAATTCTTCGCGTTACCTTATTCTACACCTTTGAATTGGTTCTTCTTATTTATGTCAATTATCAAATCAAAATCAACGGAAATATGTGTTGTCATTGTCACTTAGGTTAATGAGAGAGAAATGAGAAAATGGGAGGATTTGTTAGGAGGATGAGAGATAACACTAGTGGTAATGGCCGGTCGACCTCTCGGTCTTTCCCCTACCCCGACGCAATGCACCTCACTACACAGCCCAAAAGGGACGCGTCCCACAAAGACGAATTGGTGAATCGACCGCATATGCAATCGATTCTTGGCACAAACAACACCACCCCCAACGACTACATTCTGTACCGTTTGGAGATTTAAGTAAAAAGAATTTTTAATTTAAAAACTTTATATATTAAACACAATAAATACTTAATTTACTTAACCATTGTATACACAATTTTAAGCCAATCTTTAATATAATCTTCTGATCTCACATAAAATGTCTCAAAAAACTCCCAAAATCAAAACATCAAAATCCTGACGCCTACAAAACGTTCCAAACTTTCCAACATCAGATCCCAATATTTATTTCGCCGATCACTTACGGCCAATTAAATTTTAACCCGCAAGTTTCGTATACCAATCAAAACAAAACAACCTATTTATATAAATAATCCATTCCAACCTATGTTTAACCAACTGATGTACCAACAACAACAACAACAAAAATCTTAAATGTATCGTCCGCAAATGTTACACGATTCACCACCACCTTTTAACCAACCGATCGACTAACCTCGAACATCTCAATGATATTCTGTAGTTAACCGTTTAATTGATGAAGATTTAGATCCTTTTATGTAGTCAAGCTTATTCTACGGGGTCAAGCTTCAAGTGGTCCATCTAAACCGATTGAAAACGACTCTCCCGTCGAAGAGTTGGTGCCCTTAAAAAATAAGATGTCAAAAATCCAATGCGACTGTAGAAGCTTCTGTGGAAAAACCATGAACCCCAACGGAAGAGTTTGCGTGTGTAAAGCTTGGATAAACACTGTAGGAACCCGATTAACACTTTACTTCATAACCCGAACCACGAAATAAGAAACTAGAGAGAGAGAGAGACTCGAAATG